>APFE031759111.1:78564-132261 GCA_000404065.3 Pinus taeda | reverse complement strand
TACACAGTAATTTGTCACCGTCCCTGTTACCCCTTCTCCCGCACCTTGGAGGACTTATTTCAGGACCTGTGAGAAGTGCCATAACCTGGAAACACTTGCATTGTATCCCCTTGAGTATGTACTTCATATGCCCTGAAGACACCTTCTGCAAAATACCCATAAAAATGACCCTTTTTCCATTGGCGCGGTTCCACTGTGTATCACTCATGCCAATGGGGGAAATCCTCCAAAGAGGGCGCGCCAGCTGGTGCTCTGTCTCAGAGTTGCACTCGCACCAGCCTAGTTGGGTAAAATTTTTAACAAACAAACTTACGAAGGTTCTTCCTAACCTATTCATGAACTAATTCCATCTCGAGTTGTTTCAGTTTGGCTTCGAATCTCCATAGAAGGGAGGTTGTTTGCCACCTTCTCATGGAAGCTTCTTAGTGATAAAGCCAACCCCATGAATATTGTGGAAATCCTAACTCCTTCTCCTCTATCTATAAAAGCTTGTCCTTTTGCCTTTGACAAGTTAGTCTCCAAGTTCCAAATTCTAAGTCCCAAAGTCTGAGAATTGCTAAGTTCATGCTGCAAGAAGCCTTCTTCATGCCCATAAGGCTAAATCTTAAGTGAGGAGATTCTTGTCCAAGTAACCAAGAAGAGAGAGTTTTGTTCCCCATTCGCAACAAGCTTTGCAAGGCATGTGCTACTGATCAGCCAACTAAAGGAGGATTTGACGTCAAAACTATGGTTGTATTCTTCTTTGTTTATCAATAATAGACGACTATCATTATGGTTCCACGCTTATTGTCTTTGTAATGATGATTGAGTTATATCCTTTCTGCTTGATATATAGTTGCATCTATTGGATTTTATGCTTGTATTTGTGTCGTTCTTTGCATGTGCAGGTGTTTGTTCATGAGGATCATGGGGATTGTGACCGGCCAGAGCAGAGGAACGGGAGAGATGACTCTTCTACAAGTACTAGCGTTGGAATCTAGGTAGGCCTCATCATCAGTCTTTGATTTGCAATTGGGAACATGCGTGTTAGCGTTGTTTGATTGTTGCTAGACCCCATTTGGGCTAGTAGGGATCGCCTCTATCTGCAGAGGGGATTTTCCTCCACAACAGGAGGTATTGATCCAATGGATTCCATGCTTGCTATTTTCGACATCGTCAAGTGTAAACCTCCCCTTTCTCACCAGCTTGCATTTCAGGTGCATATCACTTCGAAAGGTAAAGGTATACACAAAACTGTCATCGACGAAGGTGCTTATACTTGTGTCATGTCGGCTTCATGTTGGTTCACCTTGGGTTCTCCAACCCTAACCCTGCCATCAAACTCCCTTAAAGATTTTGACAGCCACACCTTTATACCAAAACTATACCTAGCCAATTTCCCCATCAATTTGTATGGGAAAATTGTAACGATGGACATAGAAGTCGTGGACAAGAAACTCGACTACAATCTCTTGCTGGGTCATAGTTGGATATATGCCATGATGGCCATCATATCTACTGTATTTCGTATCATCCTAGTTCCATTGGATGGAAAGGTAGTTACAATAGATTAGTTGTTTTTCTGTAACCCTGACTATTCACCATTAACAAGTGGCTCTGTACCCCTAGTAGGAGGTGGAACTGACTCATATGTTAGTTTAGGTACTGGTCTACTGAAGGCTTCTTCCCTCATGGGTTGTTTTCCTCTTCAGCTGCCCAAGGTTTCATAGATAGTCAACATTCTTTCATCTATTCCTCATGAACTGACCAATCCATGGATCCTGTTAGCTCCTTCAGACCTTGACACATTCAGAGACCAAATGCCACTGCCACCAACTAAATTGGCCTACCAAGCCATTCAACCCACATCCACATCTCCAGTCATGTTGGTTATTGCCGACTGTACCTCCGACCTTCCCATAATTGCTCCTCCTTTAGATCCATTCAATCAACTCCTACCTACGGACGAAGCTGTTCAAGAGATCATGAGTTTTGGAGAGCAACATTGGGAGGATTGGCATCATCGCATTTTGATATCTGATTCAGACATGACATCTCTTCAAATCCTATCCCCTGACATACCAGAAATCATTTCCTATCCATATACAACCATCCAAACTTTGGATGCAGAAGGAAACATGGGCGACACTTCCAGGTCATCGCCCGTCAATATTTCTGTCAAGACAGGCATCGTGGAAAACATCCAGGTGAGAGTAGATTGCAATCCTTAGGAAATTGCGAGCTCCACCTACCTATTTCAGGAATTTTATGATGTATTCAATGGGTCTCATTAGGAAATTCTCAAAATTAATCTGTCTACTATCGCGCATGAGATATAGATTTACGATGATGACCAACCCATTGGTTATTAGATCCCTTCCCTAGAAATAGCTGTTGAACCCATGCTCGGCACTACAGTTGAAGAAGAACACTTACTATACCTTAAACAAATGGTTAAAACATGTCGAGATGCTGAATTGACACTCGAGGCTCACAAGCGCCAAATACAATCCCTATTTGCAAAAGAGCTTAAGTTTCCTCCTTACCATGAGGGCAACCTTGTGTTGGTCTATCATCCAAAAGATGATCTCTTGGAGGCATGTACGCTTCAACCAAAAAGGCTAGGTCCCTATGTCATAACAAAATTCCTCCCCATGGGGGCATATGAACCACAGGACCAGGAAGGTGTCCTGCTCAGGGAGCCCACATATGGGCTCTATCTGAAAAAGTATTATGCCTAGTATTGCACTAGGCATGTGCTTTGTAATTTTATGTATTCATAAGTTTTGCTTCCCTTTTTTGGTGTGATTGGATTGTTTTGTTATTTAGTGGAGCACTTGTCTCATGCATTCTTCTCACAATGCAGATATTTTCATTAACTTTAGCATACATAGGATACGCAGATGGTGTCAGTCGTCACACACGACACATTGCATCAGTTTCTTAGGTAATTTACACACCCGAGTTGGAACTATTTTGCTCCGGAGGGGTGTTTTTTGGTACCACCACCAACAATATTGCCGAGTACATGTCCGTAATTTCACTTCTCATGGAAGCATCATCAAGGGACATAGCCAATCTAGTGGTCAAGTTAGGCTCCCAGCTAGTTGTTATGCAATTGACTAACCGTTATCACATTTGTAATCCAACCTTGTTACATCATTATCTAACGGTGCGACTCCTAGAAAATCGATTTGAAATAATCACATATGAACATGTTCCTCGAGAATTAAGTACAGTTGTTGATTCATTAGCTAACTATGTATTAGATTTCCATTTGGCTCATTCTTTATAGAAGCATGCATGAAAAGTAAAACATTTACTGAGTTAAAAATATGTTACAAAAAACATTTTAAAACACATTTACACCACCAAAATAACAAAAATCTCTCTCTCTCTCTCTCTCTCTCTCTCTTCTCTCTCTCTCTCTCTCTCCTCTCTCTCTCTCTTATATTATATATATATATATATATATATATATATATTATATATATTATATATATATATATATATATATATATATATTATATATATATATTTATATATATATATATAGATATCGTCATCCAATCTTTTACGTCAAAATATTCCAAAACTTGGATGTTTTAAGTATAAAATGGCTCAAAAACCCAGCTACAAACACTCATATGGCTATGCAAAAACACCTGCTCAAAAGAGCCTATTGCTCTAGAAATGCTAAAACTGCTCTAGCTACCCTCCAAAGAGGAACAAGAAAATGCTCAGGAACACCAATGGTGTGTCGCTTCATATGAGCGGGAATCTCCCTCATAGGAAGGGGGGGGACACCCATGGTCAAACCCTCTAGGGTCCCCAAAACCTCATTTAGACTGTCAGCATCACCCCCTCTAGCAAGTAGTTGGCCTCCTCGTCACGCATGGTGAGGTTCACCTGCAAGTCATAATGGTGCCACATCTATGTTAAGCATAAAAGTTTCATGTCAGTACTTATTTTGCCTATAGAAAAACATTACATAAACATTCAAAAGCTAAAAAATACTTAAGGTACTGTCAGAAATTATTCTCACCTTGAGGACCCTAGTTGGACCCAGGTGGTAGCATCAAGTCGGGGTCGCAGGTAAAGTCCACGCCCTCATAGGCATAGTCATCAATAATCACAATTTGGCTATGAAGCCATTGGAAGAAGTCTTCGTTGAAGAAATGCTAGATCGGTCCTCCTCCTGTGCGAGGATCGAGTGATGACCACCAACCCTGCCTTGGCTCCCTTGGATCAAGGGGACTTAAGCTCATCCTTGGGAAAATGATAGGTACCCTCC
Organism: Pinus taeda; assembly: GCA_000404065.3. Lineage (NCBI taxonomy): Eukaryota > Viridiplantae > Streptophyta > Pinopsida > Pinales > Pinaceae > Pinus > Pinus taeda. The sequence continues at coordinate 127,988 of APFE031759111.1, read as the reverse complement.
CAAGGAAAAATAAGACTATGATAGTACCATACCCAAAACTTCTTTGGGTACGAGTCTTGCATGCTGTCAATTCTGCCTTCAACTAGCGAAGCACTACTTCACACCAATTGAACATATGTGGATAGACACAGTCAACTGAAAGCAACAGTTGGGTCTTTGTTGCAATGTGGGGACTCTTTGATCCCGCCAAACACACAATTAACCATAAAACTGAACTCATAGACCGGGATCTTATCCTCTCTATAGGGACTCTGTTACTGACTAGTCCACTCTCAGGGATGCAGTAGGATTGCACCAACTCTGAGGTAGATCGTGGATCTGGCCTACCACCGGTGAGGTTTGCCTATGCCCCGCAACACAACAAACCAGTCAAAAAATAGATGTCATTGCGGTCCATAGCCAGCACCTGATCTCCAATCCTGAATACTTGCTCGTGTTCATCCTAGTGCTGGATACTCCATCTCAGTAAATCCTCTTGCCCTTTCATCAGCTCCAGTTTTGCATACTTCCATAAATCGCAACGGCACAATGCAAGTATGCATGCTAGATCATTTTGCATCAGCAATTCCTCATTATCATGGGCCCATTCTCTCCATAGGTGAGTCATTTCAACTTGAAACTTGCACAAAATAACCTTAAAAACAGTTAAAATGGGGCAAAAACACTTCAGGAATCCATGCATGATGGTTTTAACTGTGCCCTTCATCTCTAACGCTACCCCCAATGTTGCACAGGGAGGATTAATGCCCTCCAGTGACTCGTACAAAGCGTTTAACCCTCCCTACTAGCCATCTAGAGGGCGTTAGTGTGAAAATAAGGCTTTAAGGCACCTCAGATCTAGAAAATTCCACCCATAAAACTGTCAAGAAAGGTTCGATAATGCATAGAGCAAGGTTTTAGCTTTCACCTAGGACTAACGGCAAGTCGAATGGTTGCCTAGATCTCCTGTAATGATTCGCAAAAAATCTACTCCTCTTTAGCTCCAGAATTTTCTCACAAATTTCAAAATAGTAAAAATGATGCATGTGAAAGCTCAAAGCATATCCTTATATTATGTTTGGAGACATGATTTTCTGAAATCATTAAAGAGGAAGTAGTCCATTCTCCATGAATTTTTATCATGTATAAACCCATATGTTAGAATTTTCTTCCTTTTCTATACTTTTTACCGCTTTTTGATGAAAGCAACTACAGGAATGAAAGCAGTAAAAGTTGCATGCAATTCTCAATAGAGCACTTTTTGAGATATTTATTGCTCTTTAAAAAATATAAAAATCTCTAAGTTTTTATCATTGAGCTCGTTAAATCTATGCGATGATAGTTAGAGCACTTTTTGTGATATTTTATTTCTCTTTAATAAATATAAACATCTTCGAGTTTTCATCGTTGCGCTTGGTAAATCCATACAACGATGCTCTGAGAAACTCTTTTTTGATCTTTTTCCAGCTCATTAAATAGGAAAAGACCAAGGGAGCATTCTTTTTAGGCCCTTTTTTCTTGCTCTTTAAACTGAAAAATCCCGAGCTTTGGCTTTAGGCTCGTTAAAATTTATAAAAATGACCGAAGCATTCTTTTAGGTAATTTTCTCACTTGTTAAACTGAAAATTCCCAAGTTTTTGTTACCGGTCTCATTAAAAATATACAGCAGTAGCAAGAGCACTTTCTTTTTTGGGACTGTTTCTCACTCTTAAATCAAAAAGTCCCTCAGTTTTTCCCCTCCTTCGAGCTTGATAAAACTATGAAGAAGGGATGAGCCATTCTTTTCCCTCTTTTTCTCGCTCATGAAATTGAAAAAGATATTGGACAAGAATGATTTGTTTTCTGAGGAATCTTTGAGCATTAGGTCTAAACAACAGAAGGTGTGATGAAAGGAAATGCTTGATGGGTTGATGGAGGAAACAAAAGGTTAACCCTTAAACAATAGAAGGCACGACAATGGTTTTAACCATGCAGAACTAGACTCATGAACACCAAAGAGTGTTAGGATACAGAGATGCAAGAACAACGTGGTATTTAGGCTAAACTCATAGGATAGTAGGATTCATATTGAGAGACCGTCACAAGGAATGTTTATCTGAGAGAGTGCCATGTTCAAGGGAATAACCACTGCCAAACCATGCTTTCTAATACTTAATGTAGTTGTATTGTCTACTTTCCCCGTCTGATTAGTTTAGTGAGTCTAGATAGGTAAACTTGTCAATCTTTTCATATTTTAAGAGTCTGAAAAGGACCTCGAAAAGAGCGACTCTATTCCCTATCTGATTAGTTTAATGAGCCCAGATAGGCAAACTCGTCGATCTTTTCATGTTTTGAGAGTCTGAAAAGGATCGTAAAAAGAGCGACTCTATATCTTGACTGTGTAGTTTAATGAGTCCAAACTAGACAACTCTATGGTCTTTTCATATTTAGAGAGTCTAAAAATATCATAAAGAATGACTCCATGGTGGTCCCTTTGTTATAGTTGTTAACCGGGTGTGACAAAAGGTTAATAGTATACCTAGATCAATTACTTTTCCATGAGTTAATATATTGAATCTCGATAAAGAGAAACCTATGTTCAATAGATGTTGACCTCATTTTGTTACGAGTACGAGGAGATAGACTAAACTCGTTTTTCATCGTGAATTTTTAATGAGTCACGTGACGACAAACTCAATAGCTTCATCAAATTTTAATGAGTCAAATGAAAACAATTCAAGGTATCTTTATCAGTTTATTGAGAAAGGAAAAAGAGGTAAAATAACTGCTCATTCCTCCTTCATAGATTTAAGGATCCTGAAGGAGGGGAAAACTCAGGGATTTTTCAATTTTAAGAGCGAGAAATGGTCCCAAAAATGCAAGTGCTATTGTTGCTACCATAGATTTTTAACAAGCCTGGTGACAAAAACTTGGGATTTTTCAGTTTAACGACTGAGAAAAGTACCTAAAAGAATTCTTGGGTCATCTTTATAAATGTTTAATGAGGCTAAAGGCAAAACTCAGGGTTTTTTCAGTTTAATGAATGAGAAAAAAGAACCTAAAAAGAATGCTCTAATGGTCTTTTTCAGTTTAATGAGCTAGAGAAAGAGTGAAAACTCAGACCATCATCATATGTGTTTAATGAGCGCAACAATGACAAACTCAGGGATTTTTTGATTTAGGAGCAAGAAAATATCCCATAAAAGAAAGCGCTCATATCTTCTCTGTAGTAGTTTAACAAGCCCAATGAAGGAGACTCTAGGTTTTTCAGATGAACGAGCAAGAAAAATACCATAAAAAGAATGCTCAATCTTCTTCGTGGTAGTTTAACAAGAACAAAGAAGGAGAGTCGAGGATTTTTTGGATTAACAAGCAAGAAAAATACCATAAAAAGAATCCTTGATAGTCTTCATGGTAGTTTAACGAGCCTGAAGGAGACTGGAGGATTTTTTGGATTAACGAGCAAGGAAAATGCCCTAAAAAGAATGCTCAACACTTCTTGATCCCATGCTTGGCAATAGAAGGGTCTATGCCATGCATTTCCTCATAAGACCAAGGGAAAACATCACGAAAGTCCTTAAAAGGGTAGGTGAAGCTCACAATTTCCTCAGGATTGTGATTGGCTCCAATCTGTATGTTTTCCATGATGCCTGTCATGACAGAAATATCGATGATCAATGTTTTTGAAATATTGCCCTTGTTTCCTTCCATGTCCAAAATTTGGATAGTCGTATATGGTGAGGAAATGATTTCATGTGCGTCAGGTGATAGGATTTGAAGAGGCATCATGTCTAAATTAGATATCGAAACATGATGGTGCCAGTCCTCCCAAGGTCAGTCTTATAAGTTCATGATCTCTCTAATAGCTTCGTCCATATGTAGGACTTGATTGAGTGGATCGAAAGGAGGAGCATTTATGGGAGGGGCAGTGGGACCGTTGGCTCTAACCAAAGTGACCGAAGATTCAGATGCAAATTGAATGGCTTGTTATGCCAATTTAGTTGGTGACAACAACATTTGTTCTTTGTGAGTGTCAATGTCTAAAGGGGTCAAGAGGATCCAAGGATCGGTCAGTTCATGAGCAATGGATGAAAACATAGAGACCATCTATGGAACTACGAGTAGCGGAAGAGGGAAACAACCCATCAGGGAAGAGCCCTTCTATAGACTAGTACCAATACTGACGTAAGAGTCAGGTACACCACACACTAAGGGTACAGAGCTGCTAGGTAATGGAGAGTAACCTGGGGTGAAAAAGGATAGCTGGACCACTGTGACTATCTTTCCATCCAAGGGAAAGAGGATGATATGGAAGACTAAAGACACAATAGCCTTCATGGCATAAGTCCAAGTGCGGCCCTAAAGTAGATTATAGTCGAGTTTATGATCCACGACTTCAATATCTACCATTACCATTTTCCCACTCAAGGTGATGGGATAGCTAGGTAGGTTACCGTTTGGGATGAAAGTGTGGCCTTAGAAAGCTTTAAGGGAATTCAACGGCGGGGATAGGGTTGGAGAACCCAAAGTGAGCCAACATGAAGCCGACATGATGCAGGTAGAAGCACCTTGAAAAATTTTGCACTTGAAATGCAAGCTGGTGGGAAAGGGGAGGTTTACACTTTTCCATGTCGAAAACTAAAAGCATCGAATCCTATGGTTCGATACCACCAGTAGAAAAAAGCAAATCTTTCCTTTGTGCTGGGCATTTTTGTAATACTTTGAGCACAGACATAGCCGACGGCGCTTGTGCAAGTCTTCTACAATGTTGTAGTTTTTGGAGGCACATGTAGATGTATTGTGCATTGTACGTCGAAGTGCCCCTTTAGAAGGGTGAATCACAAGGTCAGAAGATGGCCTTTTAATATGCAAATCATTAGGTGGTGGTGGGTTTTGATTTGAGGAAGGTTCCCTGCATGAGTGACAAGAGCTCCATAAGATTTGGCCCTTGTTTGTAGATCTACCATTTCAAAGGTGTAAATGACAAAAGATCCTTCACCAACTGAAGGATGTTGCAACACACTAAAGATGATAGGTGTTGATATGGGTGCCCGGATCCTCCCCTTGTTTTCTGTCGAACTTGGGGAGTCTGTTGGTATTTTATACGCGATCAGCGACCAAAGCAAGTTATGGTAGATGGGGTCGTTTGTAAGTTTGTACAAGTTGGGGATATCCAATGTTGCCAAGAAAGGAAAAGTGTGTGGTGCCACTGACTTGGACCAAGGCGATGACATATGATTTGAGGAACCTTGTGGTCCTCCCATCGTTTGAGTCCCAATATTATACACAGGCTACGTGGTATAGTAGTTGCCTTAAGGTATGGTGTTGTAGTATGGATTTCAATGGGGAATCTGATGTTGGGGTATCGAATTACCCCCAGGATAAGTAATTCCCCCTTGACTCATTTGAATTTGTGAGTAGGGTGCCCCATGGATTGGTTTGGACCTCCTTGAGGATTCCTGTCGACCACAAAACTAACCATATGTCCTTGATTGACATAAGGAACGCTCATGTCAATCAATGACTGAACATGCATGCCTAAGAATGGAGGGGAAACTATTATGTTCTTGGATGGTGTGTGCATATTGGGAATGCCCATAGATACTTGAATCTGGGGGTTTGAACTATACAATGGCGGCCGACCATATTGTTGGTGGATGGGAACTGCGCCAATAGTGCTATATTGAGCGTTATATGGAGTGATGTATGTAGCACTTGTTGAAGGTTTACAGTTTGACACTAAAGGGGTGGAACTTGGCATCGGCTGGGTTCCACTCCTGGAGGGTGTCATGTGAGTGGTTGTACCTGGGACAAATGGGATAGTGGGGTTTGCAATCGATGGTGTTCCAAAAAGTTCCATGACCCGTTAGTCATCGACGAGATGTATGGAAATGTTCCACCTACAGAAAGAGGGAGTACAGGTGCTACTGGAATAAAAAATGGGTCTAATGGATTCACGAGTGGAGGATTAAAGTGAGGAAGAAATCCTTCGGTAAAGAAACTCTCTGGCAAACTTGAATCATCGGTTGTCCAAACAGATTCTGTGTGAGATCTCGGAGACCAATTCCCTGAAGATGGGTAATTAGGTTCACTGGAGCTAGGTGGATCTTCCACAATGAGTGGAGGAAGTCCTAGCAATCGTCTATACTGACGACGAGGGCCAGATGTAGCCATGGTGACCATTAATTTTTATCAATAAATTTTATCGTGATATTTGTTAAAGTCTCAAATGATAACACTCGGGTGCCTAAAAATATATAAAAAAATACACTAAGTTGATCAATCAGCAAACAAAGGGAAATGACCTTGTCTGATAAGCGCTGATCACTAGAGATGAAACCCAGTATCACATTGAATAATAGAGAGGTTTGGCCAAATGTATAGTTATGTTTACTCTTGAGCTTCACTTGAACCTCACATGAAGGGGCCATGTACTCTCGTGAAGATGAGCACCCTCCCAAAAACTGAAGATATAGTAGGTCCATGTATGTTAGATACCAGGGAAACCCGCCCCAGTCACCTTGTGTAACTCCCTAAAAGCTTGGCCACTAAGGATACCTCAAATCACAGACACTACCAAGGGGGACATAGTCGCAGACAGTACGTTGTGTGGGTAGGATACTTGAGTCCTCAACTCAGCTCCGAAATCCCCGAAGGGATCCCCAATACACAGAATACCCAAAGGAGTTGCGAGTGAATGCAGGCTACCTTCACTTATAGTCTGATGTTGTCTTGTATTTTTCTCTGCTTTTACTGGAGTGGTCCCGATAGTATGAGTGTAGCAGGAATTTTTTCTCTTTTAATGACACTAGTTTTGGTTTTTGATCTTGGGCAGTTTACTCACACTGCCTATCCCAAGATCCTAGCTTGAACTAATGTTTGTTTGCTCTAAAGAGTCACTGATTGATTTTAGGTAAATTTTATGTGTACTATTTTATTGTCTTCAGTAGGGGAGTTGACGTATGAAATGTGATGAGACTCTGACTCAAAAAATCATGCACAAGACAATGCTTTTAAAAGAATATCAAATCGATGAAAACAAGTTGTATTTTACAAGTGAGAGTCTTTCACATATTCATATTCTTTCCATGCATCCTAGTCATATAACACATGCATAACTAATGGAAATCTTTCCAATGCTTTCCTAACAACTACTTGAAACCAAAATAAAGTAGCATTTAACCAGCTAAATAGAAGAGTGAATAAAAAATGTGGAACTTTCTTTCATAAAAAATTCTTTTAAGAAAGAAAAACAAAACTTATTTCCTAAAAAAAAACTTTTATGACACATATTTTGCTAACAAAATGTAGTAACAGATCCTCTTTCAGTCCATGAGCAGGCTTCCTATCCCTTTTTATTTGCAGGCACAACTGGAAATCAAGGTTTTGGGAGACTAACACTTTGTAACAGTGGCCAAAGAGACTTATTGGGTCCACTAATGCACCCTGTATGCAGACACAGAGCTTTATAAAGCACTGTGTAGTCTGCTAACCTACGTTAGTGTGGGGAAATAGCTCAAAACAGGGCTTCTCAGATTAGATTCAATGATGAATATATATAGGCAAGATGTAGCAAGGTTTTGGTGGGTCGGAAAGGGAATGCAAAAGTATAGGGAGGTCTTAGAAGGAGGAGAAAACTGAGAACTGTCTGGGTAAACTGGGAACTAGATGTGTAGTCCCTAGAAGAATCGCTAATTATGTTGTAGGATAAAATTCACGGTGTATGGAGAATGAAGATACACTCAAAGGTATTCTCAAGACCTTCGGTAGACTGTAAGATTATCTGCAACCATCATAAAGTTACATGCATGTTCATAAACAATAACTAACTATCAAATTATGAGAAGTGGATTACCTCAAGCCTCCATGTATAGTTTCTGGAGAGCACTATGCACCTAGGTGGAAGTCCCTTAAGCCGGCTCCAGATCAAATCCTGCACATAGAATAGACAAGCATAATCACAGCATACAACTCTGATAACTAATACATGAATACATAAAAGAACATCTAGTTACACATAACTAAGCTACTCATGCTAAAAGGTATTGGACAAACAAATGAATGAATGATAGTATCAACACCACGGAGTAGACAGTATAACTGTAGTTCTATATTAATGTTGGAAGAGTGATTACAACCATATTTTGTATCAGCCTTCCCTTACCCCTGCATCTTCTCTCTCTCTCCCTTCTTACCAACTTCTTATGATTTGAGACAATGCTCAACAATCAAGTATGCTATCCTTTCAAATGCTCTGACCTCAATCACCATAGCCCTAGCTTTGCTTATGTAGCAATTGATTTAGGGTTTCCAAGTTCCACCTTGAGTTCCGATGGGTAAAAGCAATGAAGTTGCCATGCTTTTCAACTCTTTCTCATTTGCCTCCTTCATTAGGATTAGAAATCCTCCAAATAGGTCGAATCTGGATTTTTCCTTGCTTTTCTTGAGTGATTTTAGGAACAAATATCTAGATATTTATGAGTCAATTCATTCCTTTGACTCTTAGAACTTCACTAGGATCCACTAACGATGTTCTCGAACTAGAAACTTGAGTTAGTTGGGTCACTAACACACCCTTAGGCTTGCAGAGAAGCTTTATAAAGCAGGTTGTTAGTGCATAGCCAACATTAGTGTGGAATAAGGCATGTGATATTGGTATTTGCTTCAACTATCATGTCTTTCCCCTCTAAGTTGATGAGGAGGTCAATTCATTGTATAAAAATCACAAACTGTGGTTTTCACCTACTATGTTTTCCAACCTACAGGACTACATGGAGTTCAAGCAAGATTTTGACCATGTGTCAATCAGGGCATGGAAGGACCTTGCACAGACATGGTATGACTTACCTTACTTGGCAATGGACGATGTAATTGATGCAGTGTTTGATCATTAGCTGGAAGAATGGCGCACTACATCAGACTTGGTGGTGGGAGCGAGCAAATCCACCATGTAGTGCAAGAAGGAGGAGGCCAAGCTCAAGATGGCACAACTGGCAGAGAAGAGGAAGAAAGAGGTCGTTAACAAGGCCCAAGCAGAGTGCGATGCCACTCAGCAAATGGAGAAGCAAATAGGTGGAACAGAGCGGGGCTCTGACAAAGGCACGAGGTTGCCTTCACCTAAGATAGAGGAAGAGACAGATGAGTAGAGAGAGCAGCACAACGCGGACCCGCAGGCTACATTCACTTGCATCAAGTGTCCAAGGGAGCAAGAGAAAGGAGGGTCGAGGAAGAAATCCAATGCCACTAAGACATTGCTGGACCCAATCACCCTCATAGAGGGCAACTTGCATGACATTGGAGACACAGTGCGAGATGTCACTGCAGAGGCCCTACAGTAGTTTGAGCAGCAACAATAGCTAATATTGGGGGCCATGCAAATAGATCTGCAGAAGCTACAGACCTGCACGTCATAGGCTGGCACGGTGTCCACCAGCCTTGCTATCAGCCCTTCAGAAGTTGCCCAATGGAGCACTAACCATGGAGAATGAAGCTGATAGGCCCACTATCAGTGCCCTTAAGGGAGTGGGGTTGAATTTGGCAGTGCTCCCTAGTGAGGAGATCCACCTATTGTAGGATGGAGTGACGATGGAGTTGAGGGCCCTTGAGCACCACTACCTATAGGTGATCAGTGAGCAGAGGATTAATAAAAAACATATGGGCCTACAAAGAGACTTTGCCATCATTTCCATGACTGAGGTAACCGACCAGAACATACGTATAATTCAGGTCATGGACGAGGCATGCCGAATGGTCCCAGAGTTCCCCATTCCAGAGGAAGAACAGATCAAGGTTCACGTTTGTAAGCTGGCTATAGGAGTGCACGACGCTCACATAGACATTGCTAGGGTTCAGATGGAGTTGAAACTACAAATCACCATACTACAGTTGAAGGCCTAGCCTTCAACACCACCATAAGTAAAGGAGCAGTGTGCCATCACTATCACAGAGGCTATAACAATGGTCAACAGTGCAGTAGCAGACTGCACACAAATTTTTGAGCAGTTGTTCGAGGTCTTGACGAGCTTGTAGGAGGACCCTAATGTACAGTGGCTGGAGACGAGCTTGTAGAAGGACCGAGAACTACAACAACATTATGACGAGGTAAAAGGCACAATGTAAACCATCGCACTCACATAGAGACTGGCAAAGATGCAGGAGGCTAATCGGTTGAAAGAATAGATAGATGTAGTGCAACACAAGGAGGCAGTGTTGAAGGCATGACTGAAGCCCTAGTTGGATGAGGCTTACATAGTTACAACCTCTATTGAAGGAAAGCTTGTGATTCTGCAAGCAACTTAGAAAAAATTTCAGGCTGACAATTTAGGAGCAGTGATCAAGCAGATGATGGAAGAAGCAAAGTAGGTGGTCGCACAGTGCATTGCCGAGGTTGTGGTCATATAGGTTGAGTTGGGAGGTCTTTGCACTAAGATCTCCATGCCCACAGAGTGACTCGAGGGCAAGTCATGATGCTTGTGTTGGGGGCCTATTGGGAACGGGGATACCCCAAGGATAGTTTTTGGGCTAGAATCCCATGTTTTGGGTTATGTTTTGTAATAAAATTGTAAAGCCTCTGCATTTTGTGGTTACAGAGCACGAAGGTGTCATGAGTCATAAATGGTTGTCAACCCTTATTTTTTGAAGTGTAAATTCAGCTGTAAAGATTCACCCGTGGTCCGCGAACCATGGGATTGTATAAAAAGAGCTAAGTAAGTAATCTCTAAGTACTCATAAGTCTTAAGTTTTGGAGAGTAGAAGACAAGGCTTGGAGTCTTGGTAGGTGATTCTAAGTTTTGGGTCTTACCATAGGTAGAGGCTCTGGAGCTAAGTGCTTAGAGGCCTAGGGTAGAAGTCTGCAGCTGAGTGCGCAAACCCTTGCAGCTATGTGTGCATGGCAGATAGAGTCTGTAATAATCTGAAGATATCAATAAAGAGAAGTATTCTGAAATTCTTGTGTATTTATTTCCTGTTAATTCATCTTGTCATATTGTGTATAGATTTCATTTAAAATTCTTGATGCGTGAATGTAGGTAATTATGTTGGTTAATTGAAGGTAAGTGAGAATCTCAGTTTATGCGGTGCTAACTGTGATTGTTTAGTAAGATAAGTGAAACACTTAAGATAACTTGGGAACATGTACAATACAATGTCATAGCAACACGAAAGTACCTAGACCATAGGTTAGGGCTACGCAAAGGTCAATCTACTCCTTCACAGAGTTACGGAATGACAGAATAAAGGGCTAGACTGATAGAGCCCGAGAAATTAGTGACCTATGTGAAAGCAGGAATAGAGGGTATAAATCAACATCACGACCATCTCAGGGTGCAGAAGCTTGGTTCCAACACCCCCCCCATACTACTTTGAGTGAGGCTTCAGTCCATGCTCCACTGGCTGATGTTGAAAGGGCCAATAGTTTAGGGATTTGTTTGGCTAACTAACACTAAACCTGGGTCAGGCCCCATGCAGCCAACAAATGGAAACACTAGGTATAAACCTCTTGGTTAACAAGGAAGAATCATATGTGTAAGGTGATAAGGAAGATATCAACACGGCAACATAGAAAATTCAAATTCAATATCTAGCTTCTAAATGGTATCATTTTTGGTTCATTATCTATTATTTATGGAGTTCCCACCAAAATTTGAGAAGGTAAAATGCAAATATATGAGTCTACAATCGCAAAAGTTTCTCATCTCCAATGGGAAACTATAGTGGAAATATCTCGTGGGGATGTTTTTGTTATGTTTGGTCGGAGGAGAACTTACTAAGGTTATAAATGAGTTTCATAGTTGTGTGTGGGGGACGAATTATAGCTGGAAGGTCATAGCTCAAACAATTCTCAGAGTTGGATTGCATTGGCCCAATATATTCGAAAACATCCATGCACAATTCATAACCTATAAAAGGTGCTAGGTCTTTGCTGAAATATATAAGCTAGAACCCATCCTATAATCCTTGTTTTCATAGATGAACCATTTAAGTAGCACGGCCTAGATTTTATTGAGGAGATCCATCCATCATCCATTGAGAAACACAAATGGAAAATCAAAGCAATAGATTACTTCATAAAGTGGGTGGAGGCAATCCATGCCAGGAATGAAATGATGTAGTGTTTATTAAGTTTAGAGAGAACATCTTAGCTAGATTTGGTTGTCCTAGAAAAATTGTCACTGATAACACATAAGAATTTAAATTAGCTAAATTTATTAGTACTTTCCAAGAATATAATATTATTCTGGGGCACTCCACTATTTATTACCCATAGGGAAATGGATTAGCAGAATCATCAAATAAAAATTTAGTAAAAATCCTCAAAAAGACCATAGCATAGAATTAGAAAAACTGGGACTCTTAACTTAAGTTCACATTATGGGCTAACAAAGTCACTACTAAGAGGTCAACTAGGAAATCCTGATTTGAGTTGGTATATGGGATAGTTGGTGTGTTCCATACCCATTTGGCCATGCTAGTGGCCAAGCTTCTATAGGATGGAGAGGAGGAGAAAACCCCTATAACCAAGAGAATAAATCATTTGGTTGAATTGTAGGAAATAAGTAAATCAAAATGTAATCAAGTATCAGAATAAAATGAAATCCCTCTTTGACAGGAAAGCTAAAGATAGTATTTTTTAGTCAGGTGACCTCTTGCTCACATGGGATATCAGGAGAGAATATAAAGGCAAACACATAAATTTGATCCCTTGCGATTTGATCCTTTCAAGATTGTTGAAGCCAAGGGAGAAATACCTTTCTATTAGAAAATTTTGATGGTGAAGTGTTTAAGTTGCCTGTAAATGGGCAGTAACTCAATCACTACTTCCAGCATTAGATAATTTCATTCCCTTCCATTGTAAATACTGGAGTGTTGATTTTGTTTTCATTTATCTTTTCTATGTCTAAATTAGTTTGACACCATGCCCAAGTTTAAGGCACTAATCTGTAGGTTCTCAATGACTTACTTGCAAGACACTACCCCCATTTGCAGCCGATATTGTACGCCTCATCCCCCTTCTTGAATTTTCTTCATATAATAGGAGATTCATTCTTTTTTGCAAAGATGGATAGATAGAAAAATGGCAAAGTGGATTTAAAATGATTGAAGAGCTAATAGGCACCTGGATGCACCTTAAGTGCATAGCCAAAGTGGGCTTAAATGCCAAACTTAGCAGGAAAAAAAATGGAGCCTCTATGTGAATCCCCAAGCAGAGATGGCCAACCAAATAACAGTGAAAAAAAATTGCATTAGCCACAAGTGGAACCCACCCAGTGGGCTTACCCCTGACGGAGTTCCCCTGATGAAATGTTAAAAGGGAACAAATTTTAGCGATGCTAGAGGAGGACCAGGATGAAAACATCACGACTATGGTACCCTAGCATGAGAATCTTTGAATCACTCTTAAATAACACAAAGGAAGCACCATGATAAAGCTGAGCAGGCAAGGTCCACTGAGTGGTCACCAACCCAGCAAGGTTATAAAGGGTGCAAGAGAGAAAGTGTCGGGATGAAGCTAAGCGGGCGGGGTCTACTGGGCAGTAGCATCCCAAAATGGTTTATGAACAACAACGTAAGTGAAGCATCAAGATGAAAATGAGTGGGTAGGGTCCACCCAGCAATGGCATCCCAGAGGAAGAGAACATGGGGAAAGCATGAAAAGTTAGAAGTGAATGGAAAGGGGGTCCACCTCCGCAATCATACACAAAGAAGATACTTCCACCAAGTCAACCAACTAATATAGGGACTTCCACATACAACCCAACCATAGATATGGCTGAACCAAATCTTTCTTTTCGCCAAACACCCCCATGTTATATTCTAAGCATGAATGTGGGATCTCTGGCTATAAAAAACCAATGCTTCCTAGAGATTAAAATACCTCCACCCTCAGGCTCCCATGATCTCACAAAAACTGGTCAAGGGATCATGTATCCACCCACCTGTCAAGGGATTCCTAGAGATTAAACCACCTCCACCTACAACCCTTGGGAATTTTTTTGAGACCACATCACCTAGCTCCAAAACCTTCTAGCAATCCAAAGCTTAATTAGAAAATAATCCCATCACACCATCACTATCTAGGAAATGGCAAGGAAAGGCTGAAACCACTATCAAACTAGGAAAAACCCATGATAATTACAGTAAATGAAGCAAATAAACAAATGCATGTACCATGCATTCACACCTCAGCTAGGAGATCATGCATGCAACCAGTTAACTGCAAAATCCTCTTAATGAAGCTACTTGATCCAACCTTCCTTGCTTATTCTTTTCCTTCCTTTTCTTTATGTGTCTTTCCTTTTCTTTCTTTCTTTCTCCTCTTAGTGCTCTTCTCTCTCTTTCTAAAACTAATTACAAAGAAAAACTAAAAAAATACTCAACTGAAAAAGTTGTGAATTCATTATTTGATGACTTTTTATTATTGATTTCTTTATTTTCTTCATTTTCCTTCAATTTTCCTCCTCATGCATATTTGTGACCCTTCATCTCCCTTTTCTCCTATCTTCCTTTATTTTCATACATAAATGCCAATTAATGCATCTTTTCCTTTTCGAATGCCTTTGCCAATTTCCTTAGCCATAAATAAACTGAAGTGACACCCACTAGGATTTTTTTCCCAACATTTAACTTGGAATACGTGTCCCATGACCTTGGTCTTAATTTTCCTTCATTATGATTTATTACATGAACTTTTAACATAGGGATATTACAGAAGTACCCACTCCCTTCACAGATTCATTGGCACCCACCAACAGGAAGCACCCAGTCCTTTCACAGTTTCACTAGCAACCACCTGAAGGAAGCACCTACTCCCTCAAATAAGTTTTCTAGCACCAACCAACTAGAGTGTTGGCTTGAGGGGGCCTGACCTAGGTTAAACGTTATTTACCCAAAAAAATCCCTACACTACTAGCACTTTCGACATTAGCCCGCGGAGTGTGGACTAAAGCCTCACCCGAAGCAGTATGGGGGGATGTTGGAACCAAGTTTTCGCACCCTGTGATAGTTTTGATGTCATTTGATTTCCTCTATCCCTATCTTCACGCAGGTGCTCCTGCTTTAGGGCTTGTAAGACAAACCCCCTATTATGACTTTCAATAACTTCACAAAAGTATATGATCAACCTTCACACAGCCCTAACCTGGGGCTTAGGTACTTTCGCGCTATTATGCATCGCACCGTGTAGATTCCTCAATTACCCTAAGTGATTTGCTTATTTTGTCGAATGCTTAATTTTGTCACCACGTAATTAGATATTCATAATTGCATTTAATTATTCAATGTAATTGTATTCATTTGCGCAACATAGAAGCATAGAAAAGGAAATTCATGCATAAAATATCCAAACCCATCAACAGAAAAAATACACAAAAATTGTAGAATAACTCCTTTTATTAATATCTTCCAAGTGTTACAGACTCTCTTCACCCTGCACACTCAGCTGTAGGGGTCTGCGCACTCAACTATGAATTTTTACCCTAGGCCTCTGTGCACTCAACTGCAGAGCCTCTACCTATGCTACAGCCCTAGACTTAGACTTCTTAATCTAAAGCTATTGTGGAGCTATAAAAAGGGTCTCTTTCACCTCTAGTTACCTCACATTAATATGTCAATCCAGGAATGTTTTGCTATTTCAAAGAGTTTCTCAGTCTGAGGCTTAGCATTTGTCAGAGTAATGCTCATAGTACAGTTGTTTTAAAACTACAAAAGCAAATTGATGCGTGTCTACAACTTAACTACTTCAAAAGGCTAAATCACACACTCAGATATGAAGCAATGAATCAGTCAAGGGTTCGGTAGCAATAACCCATCCCTTTAGAAACTAATGAAAAAGAAATCGGAGAACAGACCAGGGGTTTGGGAGCCTGGTAGCAAATGTCGATCACTACAGCCTGAGATCATCCTTAACAAATAAGAAATGAAACAGAAGATAAAGAGAACAGCAATGAAATAGAACAACAACCTTGAAATGGAACAACAATTGAAAATGGAACATCAATTCGAAATGGAACAGCAATTCAGAAATGAAACAACAATTTGGAAATGGAACAGAAATTCAGAAATGAAACAACAATTCGGAAATGGAACAACAATTCAAAAATGAAATATCAATTCGGAAATGGAACATCAATTTAGAAATGGAACAACAATTCAAAAATGGAACAACAATTCAGAAATGAAACAGAAATTCGGAAATGGAACAACAATTCAGAAATGGAACAATAATTCAAAAATGGAACAGGACTTAAGGAAATGAGTAGTAACTAAGTTCAACAAGCTGTGAATCTATTCAATCACACCAATCCAAACATCAATCCTTCATTCTTAAAGATGTACACACACTATGGAACAACATTGCCTACGGATCCAAGATGGAACAACACTAAAAACCGTATGAACACAACGTGCTTAATCTGAATCCATTATGGCATACGATTGCATCTCAAGATGAAAACAGTAATATTCAAGGATTCAATAATCATATAAAATAAGAACTTCCAAGATAAATTCTCTAATGCTAAGGCACAATCGCATAACACAAAAACTCTGTAATGGAACAACAGTATCCTGTAGAGATTAACCGTATTATACCAGCACTTAAAGTGATAGTAACATGATGCAACCTCAATACAAAACTTCTATTTGCAGGAACATTAAATGGGTTAAACACAATAGATCATGTAACATAAACTTTATAAAACACAGCAGATTACCAGATCACGTCGATAAGCAAACCACACAGAAACCACACGTAATTGTACAAGAGCAAGTGTCCTCTAGGGCTGGGCCCTTAGCCTCCAGGGGTACACCACATAAGGTTGATCTAGGCTCAAAGATAAAAGAGTAACCAAGTCTATATTAATGCATGAAGTAAAATTACAGTAACGCAAGTCTTAACATGACGTAATGATCATAGTCTTGATCTTTTTTAAAAGAAATTACATAAAGGCATAATCCCCTTTAGCTAACAATGCTATCCCTTATATAAGGATGCCGATGGAGATATCTAGATGCATAAATAGATAAAACAAAGATCGCTTAGGATCAAGGATCCTAAGGGATTCGCAGAGTCGTTAATCCTGAGTTACTTCTTCTCTTTTCTGCACCGAGCTAGTATCTCTGCTTCCTTTCCTGGGTTGGTCCATTTTGATTTGGTTTTCATGCGGTCTCCCGTTGAAGGGATAACAGTTAATTCATCTTTGTCTTTTCCTTTAGGATGGCCACTTTTCATTTTCCCCCCCTCTTGTACATGGAAACGACAATTATCAGTGTTCTATATTAATCTCACATGTTTCGTTATAATTCTTTATTATTTTCTAAGTTCATAATGCAAAAAGGATTATAAGTCCTAATGAAAAGATACTGAAATAACCATCAAAACATACCTTCTTTGATACTCCACACACCCCCTAGCTTACCCTTTTTCATGGCCTCATGAAAACATTGTAGTTGACATGCAAGGTAGTGAGTGAGTAGGCTCGAGATGGAATCTCATGTGAGGGCCTACAGCCGTGATGCGAAACTAAATGATCAAAGAAATGGCATGTCTAACCCTCAGGCATGTCATACAGGGCTTGGTATCCAGGTGCAAGATGCCAAAAGATTAGACTGCAGCTAGCTTCCTGATTTTCTTCCTGGGGTGGCTGTTCCGGGGCAAGAACCTTAATTGGCTCTGTTATTTCTTGGGCTAATTCTTGTTCTACCCTTATTTCCTTCGGACATTCTTCTAGTGCCTTTTGATTAGGAACGGGTTGTTCCTACTCAGCATTTTCTAACATCTTCTCATCATGAATGGACAGATTTTCTACTTCTGCCTCTTCTGCATGTGATTCCTCGGGTGCATCTTTCTCCTGGGGTTTCTCTCCGGCATGGAGGTGTGATGGACTCGGAGGTTTGCCATATTCACCCATATTGGCCAAAACTTGGCCAATTCATCTTCCCCCAATGGGTCTTGTAATGGGATACCTTCCTATTGTTCCATTCCTTCCTCCTACTCGGACTGCTCGGCTTCTTTTCCCTCGTCTCCTTCCTCTTTAGATTGCTCATCTTTTTCTTCTTCTCCTTCTGCAGATTGCTCTACCTCCTCTTCTTCTTCTTCTTCTTCTGCAGATTGTTCTGCCTCCTCTTCTTCGTCTTCTTCTACTTCTGCCTCTGCAGACTGCTCTGCTTCCTCATCCTATACTTCTGTTTCCTTGTCCTTCCTTGGGGATTTCTCATCTTCGAATTCTACTGTCTAGCTAGTGCCTTCCTGGGGATTCTCTAGCCCCCCTCGTAGCCATGTGAGTCGAGCCGATTTCCTGCGTTTTTCTGGTTGCTCGGGTGTGCTGGTAACCTGTTTCCATTTTTCAGATTTCTTATGTTTTTCAGGTTGCTCCGGTGTGCAAGTTACCTGCTTCCGTTTTTCTGCACATTGGGGTGTGCTAGTGACTTGTTTTCGTTTTTTCGAACATTCGGGTGTGGCCAACCCTCCATTGATGATGGGAATTAGTTCTTCCTAGTTGCTCTGCTGCTGGGTGAGACTATGGTTGACTATAATCTGAATTAATCCGTGGTGGATGACGACTGACTCTACGTGCTGTGCTCTTTTCATGCTTCGTGCAACGTCAGGAAGTAATGAATTCAACAATGCAAGTAAATTTACAGAGCATTTTTGTTTTAGAATAGTTAGGAGTTTAAGATGTCGTGGTCTTACCACGTCTTTTCTGCCTTCACAGGTGATATGGCTTTGGATGTTCTTTGCTAATTCTACCCACGGCTCTTCTAATGTTGTTGGCAGCACCCTCTTTCCTCGAATTGTCAAGCTCTGCCCCTCGTCCTGAAAGATTTCTAAAATATTCTGCAGCCTTTCCTTCTTTATCGTCCATACCGGTCCAGTGGTTGGCAGTCTCAAGACTTCTGCGATTATGTCATCGGTTACTGCTATACATTTTCCTCTTACTGCGGAGTAGTCCTCTTGCAAATTCTGTAAAAATTCAATCACTACTGTTTCATTGGACTCCTTCAAGTGTTTAAGATAGGTTAGCCATCCTGCTCTTTCGAGGATTTCCCAGGCTGCAGCCGAAACAGTTAGCACTTGCGGTTCTCTGCGAACTGACCTTCCTCCCATAGTTTCACTGCAAATTCTCAAAGGAACGGCAGCTGTTTGTTGAAACGCAGAGAAGCTGATGGCGTAACACTTGTTCAAACTCTAATGCTACGGCATATGCAGTGGAAATGGCTTTGAACAACAACTCATGCAGAAAAAACAAAAAAAATAGAAAGAGGTAATACCGTTGAGTCGTGCTATGCCCGAGTACATAATCTCCCAAATGGTGAGCTGACACGTGCTCTGGGGAATGATGAGGTTAACCTCTCCCCCCGCAATGTGATAGGTTTTCCCAGCCGTCAAATAAAGGAGCAGCGCCTGTTCTGCAACAAGGTCTTTTAGGAACAGCGTATGGAAATATGCCATGCTTACAAAAACAACATATTACTGAAATCGAGGTATAAAGTTGCATTGCTTTAATACGTAAGAGACTGTGCTGATTTGATGGAAGTTCGGGGATAAGACATTTGCCGTAAATAGAGAGTCTCATGCGGTCATTGTCATTGGTTCTGTAATGATTGGTGATAATATATAGTCATGCGTTATATGGTTGGGGTAATATCATATAATTGATTACCATGGCATAAGAAACAAAAGGATGAAATCCACTTACCTATTGGTGTAAATAATGCGACTTCAATACCATTAATAGTGCTCTACTGCCGACAGGTGTCCATAACCTTGGCAGAGTTGTTTGTTTCACCCCTGGAACCATAGTCCTTTGTGTATGCTAGGAAACATTGTGCAATGTCAAAATGTAGGCCATTAAGCTGGCTTGGTGACCAGTTAGCCATAATGCCATTCACGAGGAAGGAGTGAATAGTGGGTAAACCGGCTCGTGATGAGACCTCATGTTCCAAGGGTTGTTTGTTTGATATACCTTTTGGACCATTTCCCTGGTTTGGTGGCCATAGTGGGAATGCCACTTCGCTTCCTTCCTGATGATCATGGTAGGCCAGCTCGTAATGAGACTTCCTATCCTGCAATTTGACAATTTTAAAAACCATGTTTTGCTCCCTTTTTTCTTGTTTTTCATAAAGTGCCTTTCATGTTTATACACAAAGGGTGGTTCAACACTCCTCAAGAGTAGGAATGGTGGAAGAAGTCTTAATATCCCAATAGGAAGGTATAGATCCTTTTCTCTTATTGCTGAATGATAATCAAAGAGGATTAAAAAGGGACCATCATGATACAGATAACCAATCAGAAAAGAATTAGTAGAGCAATGGCAGCAAAAGATGATGAATAAGCATGTCTTTCTTTGTGTCTTCTCACCAATTCAGGGAATTTTCTTATAAAGATAGCGATTTATGATTGACTGATTTCTATATGCTGTGTTTTTGTTCCCATTACATAAGTGCATAGCCGTATTCAAAAAGACTTGAAAGAACATTAGCAATAAGCATCTCCAATTTATAATAGCAAAAGGAACAAGCTATTTCACAAGAAGAGAAAAATCATACAAGTGGTGTTCCTTTTGAGGAAGGGAACAACAATAGTTCACAAATGCTGTCCCTTTGGAAAAAGGAACAACAAAACATATAGATACCATTCCTTTGAAAGAGGAACAACAGAAATAAAAAAAAATGTTGTTCCTTTGGAAAAGGAACAACAGAAAGAAAAAGTGTTGTTCCTTTGGAAAAGGAACAACAAAAACACACAAATGTCATTCCTTTGGAAAAGGAACAACAAAAATGAAAAAGTGATATTCCTTTGGAAAAGGAACAACAGAAATCAAACGCGTTGTTCCTTTGGAAAAGGAATAGCGAAAACACATAAATGTCATTCCTTTGGAAAAGGAACAACAAAAATCGAAAGTGTTGTTCCTTTGGAAAACGGAACAGTAGGAACCAAAAGTGATGTTCCTTTGGAAAAGGAACAATAGAAAGCAAAAGTGTTGTTCCTTTGGAAAAGGAACAGCAAAAACACACAAATGTTGTTCCTTTTGGAAAAGGAACAGCAGAGGTAGCAAAACTTGTTTCAAAGATATGTACAAAAGTAACTCAATAAGTTATGTACAAACTGTAAAGAAAACTAAATTCCTTAGTGAATTACAGGTGAGGAAGACTTGTCTTCCTCCCCTAAGATCTCCATATCTAAATCTTGGCGTAGCTGTTGGCAGAGGGACTCTCGAGTAAGTGGTTTGCGATAGAGACGGACTCGATGGCCATTTTCCTTAAAGTCATATCTAGAAACATTAATAGTAATTAGGGTAAGGGTACCATTGTCATGTACTTTCTGGATTTCATATGGTCCCAGCCAACGAGTCTAGAGTTTCTCGGGGAAGTCCTGAAACCTGGAGTCGTACAAAAGAGCCCAATCTCCTTCGAGGAAGACTTTATTTTTAATGAGAGCATCATGCCATTTAGCTCTCTGCTGCTATATCAGGGCAGTGTGTTGAAGTGCAGAGAGCATAATTTCATCCAGCTCATTGATATGTTGTAGTCAATTAGTCTGCGCCTCAGTTAGGTCTAAACTAACTTCCTGTGCTGTTCATAATGTTTGGATTTCGAATTCTATAGGGAAAATAGATTGTTTTCCAAACATTAGCTAATAAGGTGAGTAACCGGTGGTGCTTCTCCATGTTGTTCTATAAGCCCACAGTGCTTCAGGTAGTTTGGCAGCCCAATCACGTCTATGTGATGCAACAGTTTTTGTTAGAATTGTTTCTATTATTTTATTTCTGCTCTCTACTTGCCCATTTGCCTGTGGGTGATATGGAGTAGTAATTTTATGTTGTACATGATAGTTGTTGAGTGTTGCAGTTATTCTGTTTCCAGCAAACTATGGTCCACCGTCTATAATTATCTCTCTTGGAAGGCCATAACGTACAAATAGATGGAACAGGAACTGTATAACAGATTCTTCTGTGGCTCTTGGCAATGCCTCTGCTTCAACCCACTTGATGATGTATTCCGTTGCCACTAAAATGTATGTTTTCTGGTTTGATGGTGGGTTGATTGGTCCCACGAAATCAAGAGCCCATCGCTCAAATGGTTTGATGACTAGTTGTGGTTTCAAAGGCATCTCATCCGACTGACTAGGGCGTCCCGCTCTCTAGCAACTGTCACATGCTTGGACAAATTTCTTTGCATCTTTGAAAATTGTGGGCCAATAATACCTTGTTTGTAACACTTTATGTCCAGTCTTGCGATCAGTGAAATGTCCACCACATGGTTGGTCATGGCAGGCTTTCAATATGTCAAAAATTTCATCCTCTCGAATGCATCTCCATATGCATGTATGCCCCTGTATGAAACAAATAGCCCCCAATCCAGGAAAATCTAATACTTTGCTAAACAATCTATTTTCGCTCATTAGGGGTTAGATGCTTTGGTAACTTACCTACTACTAGGTAATTGGCAACGTCAGCATACCAGGGTGTTTGAACAGCAACAACAAAGAGATGCTCATCTGGAAATTTATCTTCAACTGTTGTTGCATCAACTGGCTTTGGCATTCTTGAGAGAAAATCAACTACCGGGTTTTCTTTCCCAGGTCGATCCTTGATGGTAATATCAAATTCCCGCAATAAAATCAACCATCTATTTATTCTACCATTTGTGATAGGCTTGTTTGCTAAATATTTTATAGTAGAATGATCTGTGTGCAATATAACAGGATATCCAGTAATGTAATGTCTGAATTTATTAACAGCATGTATAACGGCTAGAAATTCTTTTTCAGTGACAGTATAGTTTAATTCAGTAGGGGATAGATTTTTGCTAATGTAATAAATTGCATATGGTTTTCTATCCTCTTCCTATCCAAGGACCGCTCCAATGGCTGTGTCTGAGGCATCAGATGATATCTGGAATGACAAATCCAAATTTGGTCCTCGAAGGACTGGGGCTGTAGATACGAGCTTCTTCAAATCCTTGAAAGCACATTCACATTTCTCTGTCCAAAGAAAATCAACGTTACCAGTTAGTGCATACAAGGGTGCGGAAATATGTGAATAATGTTCTATAAACCTTCTGTAGTAACCAGAGAATCCAACAAAGCTACGTACCTCTATTTGAGTGGTAGGAGTAGGAATAAGCAAAAGTATTTGGATTTTGGCTGGATCTACCTGAATGCTAGCTGCTGAAATATAGTGTACTAAAATAAGTCCTTCCATCATCATCATATAGCATTTTTCATGGCTTAAACAAAGCCTGGTAGAAATGCAACGTTGTAGGAACTTTTCTAGTGTATCCAGTGCTGGATCAAACTCATCTTCATATGGAGTAAAGTCGTCCATATATACTTCCAGTCCTTCATTTATTAGGTCTGCAAAAATTCTAAGGATAGCCCTTTGGAATGTGGCAGGGGCATTGGATAAGCCAAAAGGTAAAACTCGGTAGGCGAATGTTCCCCAAGGACAAGTAAAAGTAGTTTTATCTTGGTCTTAAGGGGCAAACTGTATTTGGTTATACCCACTGAAGCCATCAAGGAAAGAAAATAATTTCTTCCCTGCCAAAGTGTCTAATACTTGGTTGATGAATGGGAGAGGAAAGTGATATTTTTGAGTTGCTTTATTTAGCTCCCTGTAGTCCATGCAGATTCTCCATTTCCCATTCTTTTTTGGTACCACCACAAGCGGGCAGACCCATTTACTATTAGAGATAGGATAGATAAAGTTAACATCTAAAAGTTTTTGAAGCTCGGCTTTTAATACTTCTTTTAGATGAGGATTCAATCTTCTCTGAGGCTTCCTAACAGGTCTTGCATCGTTTTCTATGTAAATGTGGTGTGTACATAATTTGGGGTCAATTCCTTTCATATCAGTGTAATCCCATGAAAATGCTTCTTTATATTTCCTTAACATATGGATGAGCTTTGTTTCTTGTTCGGATGTGAGGTTGGCGTTAATGTTTAAGGTTTTTCCAGGTTCAATTTCCACAATTTTACTATGTGCAACAAAAGTGACAGGGATTGTGTGATCATGTGTATCTTTTAGAGGGTCCTCTTCTAATTCGTTATCAAATGTTGTTTTTATCATATGACATTGGGTACGAGATGTGAGTTCAGTTTGACTAATGAAATTACTGATGGCATCATCTTCTGTTTGGTCTTTGAACTCAAGTGCTTCTTTTATAGTTAATGGAGATCTAATGTTATCAGTAAGATATGATACAGGGTGCCTATTAGTTTTGACTATTGTGATACTTGGCTGTGCTGGGGGATATAGTACTAAATTCTTGATAGCCACCCCCTTGGTTATGATCATGTTCCCTTGCCGACAGCCGATATAGGCATCAACGGTAGTGAGCCAAGGTCTTCCTAAGATCAATGGTTGTCCATCAAGTCGGGTTTTAGGATTTATTATCAGAAAATCGGTTGGATATTCCTAGGAGTCAATCGAGACCATGACATCATGTAGTATGCCTTCCAGCCTAACCACAGATTGGTCAGCCAATTCTAACAAAGTGGATGTGGGTTCTACAGATGTAATGCCTAGCATTTGGCAAGTAGCAGTTGTTAAGATATTGATTGCAGCTCCAAGATCAACTAAGGCATTGGGCAGGGTTTGACCATAAATTTGGACAGTTACTATTGGGTTTCCTGGGTCTTCATACTTAATGGGTGTTTCCTTTCCTGATAATAAGTCAGATAAAGTGCCGACTACTTGAACTCTTGGATTATTTATTATATTCCTCCTTGGTCTTTTTATGCACAATTCATTAATAGTTTTTGCATATATTGGGATGTCTTGAATGGCTTGGAGGAATGGATTTTTTATGTACAAATTTTGCAATTCTCCCAGAATTTCAAAATCAGGTTGTTGTATAGGTCGAGGTATGACTAATCGTTCTGGGAACGGGGGAGAGGATGTGGTTGCTTGAATATGAGTTTGTTGTTTATTCACATCCTCTTCATGTGACATATGTTCTCTAGGTAACTGATCTTCAATCTGAACTGTTTTATTTCCCTCAGTTTGAATAATACGCCCAGATCTTAGCTGAAGATCATTACACTCCC
This sequence comes from Pinus taeda, assembly GCA_000404065.3. Lineage (NCBI taxonomy): Eukaryota > Viridiplantae > Streptophyta > Pinopsida > Pinales > Pinaceae > Pinus > Pinus taeda. The sequence continues at coordinate 102,985 of APFE031759111.1, read as the reverse complement.
TCAGATCGGGTCCTTCTTCTGGTGTTTCTAGGATTTGGAGAGATTGGACCAGTCTGTTATTTGGATTCGGGTTGGGTTGGGCTGGGAGTTGCGGTCTCAGATTAGACTAGGGATTTTGCTGTAAAGTTGGTAGTGTAGGTTGAGGGAGAGGGATATTTCCTACTGGCTGATGCGTTGGTCTCTGCCAGTTAGTCTGCTAGGCTGAGCTTTGTGAAGTAGGGGGAGTCCATTGTGGTGGGTATGGGTTGTTTTGCCAATATGGTGGGGGATAAGGAGGATTCGACCAACCAGATTGGCTCGTCTGATTCAGCCACGGGTTTGCAAAAGGATATGACTGTGGTGACCAGTTTAATAATGGAGGCTGAAATTGACTTTGCCATGCATTATAGTATTGAGCATTATACTGTGGATACTGAAAAGAAGAAGCTGGGTCTGAAAACATACCAGTTTTTCGCGGCTGCCACTGATGGCGCTGGTTGAGCAAATACACCACTTCTGGCTCTTCTTCTGCCTCCTCATATACTGCTTTTAGTCCATGTAGTGAGGGAAAACTTTCCGTAGAGTGATCCCTTGTACAGATGGCGCATGTTTGGAATGTATCTAGTGGAAACTCCTTATGGCTATGGTTCTTCCTGCATCTAGGGCAGAAGATTGCCAAATTCTGTTCTGCCTCCATTTTCTTTTGCTTGGCCTGCAAAACGTCCAATTGTGTAGTCAGTGTTCCTAGTATATCAATTTTAAAATTTTCAAATAAATTTTCAATTTCCACACGCGTTACTCCTTCTGATGGGATTTTATTTTCTCTTACAAACCGATCATGTTCCACTGGTTTGATTCATGTACTTCCTCTCAAACTCTTGATGCATAAATCAATTATGTCAGCAAAACTTTCCTGATAAATATCCCCTTTTCCCATAATGTTTAATGTTTCGATCCATTGTTCTTTCGTGCCCCTTATTAATGTTGTTTTCAACACGTTATCAGGTAAAGGCAGTGATGCACAGGGAGATATTTGTAGATTATACTGGAAACGTTCCACATACTCTTTTAATGTTTCGTTTGGTCTAGCTATCATCTGGAATATTTCATCTTTTAGTTCTCTAGACCTGCAATAGTCTTGATATTTTTTTAGAAAATATCCTTTCATTTGTTCCCAGTTATTTATAACCCCACCACCTAATCCCATAAACCATCTTAAAGCAGCCCCTTTCAGGGTGGAGGGAAACATTTTTAGTTTCTGGGGATCAATGGTGTAATCATGTCCTGTGCACAGTATATCAAATTCAAATAAAAATGCATCTGGGTCTTTCGATGTAAGCCCGTGAAATGTAGGGATATGTTGAAGGGGGATTGATTTCATGGGGGCATTTGCTGCAGAATCCACTATGGAGTATTGTAATGTAGAGGTTTGGGTGTTTGGCATATTTTGAGCCATTGGGTCAAATATATGGCAATAACCTTCTGGAATATCTAGGAGGGAGTTCCTAGGTTGAGAGGGAATGGCTTTGACAGAAACAACCTTAATAGCACTTCTTCTATTTGGGATTTTTGTCTGAGGAGATTGCTTCCCTTCAATAGTAATTTTTTCCTCACTCCCTTTGTCTGGGCTACTCAATGGCCGAGTTATTCTAAGAGGAGATCCCGGTTCCTCAGTTTCCCTTGTCTCTCCTTCTCCTTCACAAAGATTACTGAAATTCCCTTCCTGCAATAGCTTTGGAATAGAATTTTCAATTTCTTGAAAGTCTTGTTTGTCAGTTTGACTATGCACCTCAGCAAAGGCTACAGATGGTGAACCTGTGGCCTGAAGGGAGCTAGTAGGCTGTTTGGAAGTAACTTTCCTGGGTCCTACTGAGGGCTGAGATTCAGCTTTCCTATAGATTTCGTCTATGAAGGTTAATCGACCAAGGGTCAACGGCCCCTTAGCTTTTTCTGGCTTTGGTAAAGGTTTGGAATTTTTCTCTAGCTTTTTCTGCTTAGTCATGCACTCATTTTAACTACTAAATCCTTCATAAGTAGATAGCATCAAATCTCCAGGAAAGCAGGCAAAGGAGCAAGGCTTTTACATGCTCCACATGTAGGTTCTTACCTTCCACTTTCAAAAACCAATTCTTCCCTAGCAGGTTCATACACTACTCTGAAAAAAACAAATGGCTACACTCTTTCCCTGGCAACGGTGCCAAAATGTGGAGCTATAAAAAGGGTCTCTTTCACCTCTAGTTACCTCACATTAATATGTCAATCCAGGAATGTTTTTCTATTTCAAAGAGTGTCTCAGTCTAAGGCTTAGCATTTGTCAGAGTAATGCTCGTAGTACAACTGTTTTAAAACTACAAAAGCAAATTGATGCGTGTCTACAACTTAACTACTTCAAAAGGCTAAATCACACACTCAGATATGAAGCAATGCATCAGTCAAGGGTTCAGTAGCAATAACCCATCCCTTTAGAAACTGATGAAAAAGAAATCGGAGAACAGACCGAGGGTCTGGGAGCCTAGTAGCAGTGCCGATGCTCACTACAGCATGAGATCTTCCTTAACAAATAATAAATGAAACAACAGATAAAGAGAAAAACAATGAAATAGAACAACAACCTTGAAATGGAACAGCAATTGAAAATGGAACAGCAATTAGAAATGGAACAACAATTCAGAAATGAAACAACAATTCGTAAATGGAACAACAATTCAGAAATGAAACAACAATTCGAAAATGGAACAACAATTCAGATATGAAACAACAATTCGGAAATGGAATAGCAATTCAGAAATTGAACAACAATTCAGAAATGGAACATCAATTTAGAAATGAAACAGCAATTCAGAAATGGAACAGCAATTCAGAAATGAAACAGCAATTCGGAAATGGAACAGTAATTCAGAAATGGAACAACAATTAAAAAATGGAACAACACTTAAGGAAATGAGCAATAACTAAGTTCAACAAGCTGTGAATCTATTCAATCACACCAATCCAAACATCAATCCTTCATTCTTCAAGATGTACACACACTATGGAACAACATTGCCTACAGATCCAAGATGGAACAACACTGAAAACCATATGAACACAACGTGCTTAATCTGACTCTGTTATCGCATACGATTGCATCTCAAGATGAAAACAGTAATATTCAAGGATTCAATAATCATATAAAATCAGAACTTCCAAGATAAATTTTGTAATGCTAAGGCACAATCGCATACACAAAAACTCTGTAATGGAACAACAGTATCCTATAGAGATTAACCGTATTATACCAACACTTAAACGGATAGTAACATGATGCAGCATCAATACAACACTTCTGTTTGCAGGAACATTAAATGGGTTAAACACAACAGAGCATGTAACATAAACTTTATAGAACACGACAGATTACCAGATCACGTCGATAAGCAAACCACATAGAAACCATGCGTAATGGTACAAGCGCAAGTGCCCTCTGGGCCCTTAGCCTCCAGGGATACACCGCTTAAGGTTGATCCAGGCTCAAAGATAAAAGAGTAACCAAGTTTGTATTAATGCATGAAGTAAAATTACAGTAACACAAGTCTTAGCAGGATGTAATGATCATAGTCTTGATCTTTTTTAAAAGAAATTACATAAAGGCATAATCCCCTTTAGCTAACAATGCTATCCCTTATATAAGGATGACGAAGGAGATATCTAGATGCAGAAATAGATAAAACAACGATCCCTTCGCAGAATCGTTAATCCTGAGTTACTTCTTCTCTTTTCTGCGCTGAGCTGGTATCTCCGCTTCCTTTCCTGGGTTGGTCTGTTTTGATCTAGTTTGCATGCGGTCTCCTGTCGAAGGGACAACATTTAATTCATATTTGTCTTTTCCTTTAGGATGGCCACTTTTCGTTTTTCCTCCCTCCTATACATGGAAATGACAATTTTCAGCGTTCTATATTAACCTCACATGTTTTGTTATAATTCTTTATTATTTTCTAAGTTCATAATGCAAAAAGGCTTATAAGTACTAATGAAAAGATACTGAAATAACCATCAAAACATACCTTCTTTGATACTCCACAGCTATGACTTTCTTACTTCTTCCATGCCTCTAACTTCTTAAAGCTTAACTCTTTTTATACAATCCCATGGTCCATGGACCATGGGTAGATCTCTTATAGCCGACTTTAGTTTACAAAACTAAGGGCAGACTACCCATTGTGATACATAATACCTTCATGCTCCATGACCACAAAATGCGGAATCTTTACAATCATATTACAAAAAGTTGACGTAAACATGGGCTTTTAGCCCCAACACTGCCCTTAGGGGATCCTACGCCCAATAAGGCCCCAACACAAACATCGTGACTCGCCCTTGAGTCACTCAGTAGGTGCAGAGATCTTTGCATGAAGCCTGTCCAAATCGACCTTGATGACCACAACTTCGGCTACACATTGAGGTACTACCTGCTTCACATCTTCAACTATATTCTTAGTTACTTCCCCTACGTTGTCATCCTGAATTTGTTGTCGTGTCACTTGTAGAGTCACAAGCTTGCCTTCAATGTTTCCTGTGACTACATAAGCTGCCTCTAGCCAAGGCTTTAGTTGTACCTTCAACACTACTTCCTTGTGTAGCGCTTCATCCACCTATTCCTGTGTCAGTGTGACAGTTCATGTTGTGCCCTTAACTTTGTCATAGCATTGTTGGAGTTCATGTGCTTCCATCTCAAGCCTCTGGATGTTTGGGTCCTCTTGCCAACCGATAAGGATCTCAAATGATTGTTCAAACAACTGGGTGCAGTCGGCTACTGCACTCTCCACTGCCACGACTACTTCCGTAACAGTGGCCACTAGTTTTTCCTTTACCTCTGGTGGTGTTGAAGGCTGAGCCCTCAACTGGAGCTCTATAATCTACAAGTTCAGCTCCAATTGAACCTGTGCCATCTCTGTCCATGTGTGGCCAATTCCAGGACCATTCTACAGGCCTCCTCCACAACCTATATGATCTTCTTACTATGGCTGGTCACCTTGGCCTCGATGGTGATGGCAACATTCCTTTGTAAGGCCATATGATTTTTTCGATGATCACTTGGAGGGTGCGGTGCTCGTAGGCCCTTAGCTCTACAATTACTCCATCCTACAAGAGGTGGAGTGCTTCACGTGGGAGCGCTGCCAAGTTCAATCCCACTCCATTTAATGCACTCATAGTGGGCCTTTTAGCCTCATTTTCTATTATCAATGCACCATCCAGCAGCACTAGCACACTGGAAGCCTTCGTGCACAGCATATTGGCAGCCTCTGATGTGTCGATAGCCAAGCTAGTAGACACTGTACCAACTTGTAATGCGTGAGTTTGCAACTCCTGCAGTCCCATCTAGATGGCCCCTAGGATGATCTGCTGCTACTTTACAAATATTTGCAGGGCCTCCACGGTGACATCTCTGACTGTGTCACCGATGTCGTATAAATCTCCCTCCTTCAGTGTGATAGGGTTCAGCAAGGTCTTGGTCACTTTTTATTTCTTTCTGGACCCTCCCTTTTTCGGCTCTCTCAGTAACTTAATATGATCAGACATCCCTTGAGGTTCCGCGACATGCTGCTATGTGTCCCCTTCTTAAATTTCAGGTGAAGGCGGCAACACACCTTTGTCAAAGCCCCACACTATGCCACCTGTCTGTTTTCTTGCCTCCTTCCCTGTCTGTTCTATCTTGGCCTTCTCAGTGACCTCCTTCTTCCTCTTTTCGACCAGTTGTGCCAACTTCAGCTTGGCCTCATCCTTATTCTTTTGTGCAGTGGACGTTAGGGCCCTATAATACTAGTGATTCCCTAATTACTATTGTCATTGTATCCCTTATTGTTATTATTTTTCCACTATTGTCCCCATATTTTTATTAGTATGCCCCATAGAAACCCACTATTGTTATTTTCGTGCCCTTATGTTATTACTGTTATGTCGGCTTGATTATATTACGACCCCTTAGACTCCTATATATAGAAGGGAGGTTTATTCATTTGTATCATCTAAGAATTGTTCATTTGTGTAATGTAAAGGAGATTTTCCCCTCAAAGAAGCTGAATTCTAAGGTGTTGATATATCTTTTCTATCTTTTTGTGAGCTGGTTTCCTAACATTTGGTATCAGAGCTTTGGATTCTAGGGTTTTTCTGCTCCAAACAGGTCATCGTGGTATTTTCGCTATAACTATTTTTCTGCGACATTTCAGAAGCTAAAAAAACCCATTTGAGTTGAAATCGTTTTGAACTTCAGGTCCAAATTTCAGATCTATTCTCGCTATATTTGCAGAGATATGATCTAAGGAAGTTAGGGTTTGTGCAAACTCCTGAATTACATTCCAAACAGGTGACGTGGGGAAAATCATCATAACTTTTGTTTGAGCATCAGATTGAAATTTCGTGAGAAGTTTGAGAAAGAGGAAAGTTGTAGCTTTTTGTGTATTAGTTTCAGGTACTAAGGTCGAAACAGTGACACGTGGCACATCGTACAAGTTCCCTCTACTGAACTAGTTTATAATCAGGTCGCTGTGGGATATTTGGCATAACTCTTCCTTGGAGAATCCAATCCTGATGAGACTTGTGGGGTTAGAAATAGGACTCAAAGGGCTACCACAGGCTGAGATTTTAGATATTCAAGATCCACAGTTATAGAGATACAACAGATTCAATATCAAGCTCTTACACAGTAAAAAAAAAGGTGTGTAGTTTTTTTTTTTAATTTTGCATAAGTTTTGTCCGAAAAATTAGTTGAAGGAATTCAAAGGGAATAGTGAAGAATTATTAGCATTAATTAATTCCCTGAACAAAGAAAATGGAAACTCCTAGTAAGAAACCTGAAAGCTCTAGCATGACTCATGAAGAAGAGGAAGAAATACAACATGATATATCAAAATTACAAGACCAAGTACAACAAATTTCATTCTCACTAAAGGTAAATGAAGCCAAGATGTATGGTGTGGAAGCTAATATGAATGCAATGCAAGTTAATATGGAAGCTAATATGGATGGCATGGAAGCTAATATGAATGGCACGGACGCTAAGATGAATGGCATGGATGATAAGATGGAAGAATTGAAGATAAATTTGAATAAGTTGCTACAAGAAATGGTCACTAATGGTGAAAGGGTAGTAAAGGAAACTCATGATGAGAAAAAAAGAAATGTTAATCATGACTTCATAAACTCTAATGTTGGATTTAAGACCCACCATGTTCCAAAAATTGATATATGGAAGTTTGATGGCAAGGATCCTGGAACATGGATACTACAGATGGAGCAATTTTTCGATCTCCATAATGTGCAAAACACACAAAAGGTACGTATTGCAACTTTATATTTTGAACCAAATCAGTTTGTATGGTATTGATGGCTTTGCTCTTGTAAACAAATTGTCACTTGGGAAATTTTTACAGAATAAATGATAGCACATTATGAGGATACAAAAAGAAACACCTTTTTAATCTAATTGATAAATCTCAAACAAAAGGGTTCAATGATGGAGCACATTGAGGACTTACAAAAATTGAACATAAGGGTAAAAGATATTCCAAAGGAGCATAAGATTGATGTGTTCATAGGGACTTTAAAGGGTAATATCCAACATGAGGTTCGCCTTTGGGAACCCGATTCATTGGAGAAGTCATTCAGGTTAGAAAGAAAAATGGAAAGCAAAATTATGGCAACCAGGAAGCCTACCACTCACAACTATAAAGATGGAAATGTTGTTTCCCCTAGCCTTCCACAACCTACAAGGTTGACACACAACAATTGGAAGAAAAAAGAGAAAAAGGGCTTTTTTACAGTTGTGATAGAAAATACACTAAAGGTAATAAGTGTGCTGAGAAGAAATTATTCTACATAGATTGTGAAGAGGAGGAAGAAAAGGAACCAGAAATGTCAAAAGAAGAGGATATACTCCAGGAACAAACCCTAGATAAAGAAGAAATGAATCTAACCATACATTGTAATGCATTGGTTGTAATTACCACTCCTCAAAATATCAAGGTAGAAGGACATATCAAGAAGAAAAAAGTAATAGTGTTGATTGATTCGGGAAGTACCCATAATTTTATTCATTGTAAGATAGCAAAGGAATTGAATTGATTTCTATATCCAGCACCAGAGTGTCAAGTGATGGTTGCAAGTGGAGGAACCATAAATTTCTCTAGAAGGTGCCATAATATCAAGCTATCCATGGGAAAATATGTATTGAATAGCCCAAAGCTTTCCATTCCAATGGGTGGTGCTAATGTTGTACTAGGAGTCTAATGGCTACATTCCTTGGGTACAATAGCTTTTAATTTTCAAGAACTTTTCATGAAATTTCGTGCAGAAGGAAAGGAGGTTAAATTAAGGGGTATGGTAAGGAAACCAAGAAAGATTATCAACTCTAATAGTATGACAAGACTTCTAAAGAAGGAACAATGAGGCATAATTGCACAATTATGTTTGCTAGAGATTCCCTCATCGAAATCATCTATTTCTCCATATCTTCAAATTCATTTGATTCTAGGAAGTTTTCCTTCAAACATCAGGCCGTACAGATATCCCTATGCTCGAAAGAGTGAAATTGAACTATGTTTGCAAAAATGCTAGAGGCTGGTATAATTCAACCTAGTCAAAGTTGTTTCTCTGCTCCAGTAGTATTGGTTCACAAGAAGGATGGATCATGGTGCATGTGTCTAGATTATAGGGAGCTCAACAAGCTCACTATTAAAGATAAATTTCCCATTCCTGTCATTAATGAATTATTGGATGAATTGCATGGATCAACTTACTTCACCAAGTTGGATCTCCGTTCAGGATATCATCAAATCAAAATGAAGACTGAAGACATTCTGAAAACAACATTTAGAACTCATGAGGGTCATTATCAATTTTTGTTCATGCCTTTTGGCCTTACCAATGCACTTTCTACATTTCAAGGTTTGATGAATTAAATTTTCAAACCCTTCGTTAGAAAATTTGTGTTGGTATTTTTTTTATGATATACTAATCTACAACAAGTCTTGGAAGGATCATGTTGAACATGTTGACAGGGTGCTCAAACTATTGGAGGAGAAACAATTATACGCAAAAAGCTCGAGTTGTTTCTTTGGAGTACAAGAGGTGGAATATTTGGGTCATATTGTATCTCATGAAGGGGTTAAGGTAGACCCTATAAAAATTAAATCCATTAAGGAATGGAAAATCCCCACATCCATAAAGCATCTGCGAGGATTTCTCAGGTTTACAAGGTGTTATCACAAGTTTGTTAAGAATTATGGAAGAATAGCAGCATCTCTAACAACATTATTGAAGAAATATGCATTTTCATGGACTCCAAAAGCAACAAAGGCCTTCAAACATCTTAAAGAGGCAATGTACCAAGCGCCGGTCTTAGCTATGCTAAACTTCACAAAAAAAATTATTGTGGTGATGCTTCAGGAAATGGAATTGGTGTTGTTTTAATTCAAGATGAAAGACCCGTTGCTTTTTAAATTCATCCAATCAAGGGAAAGTATTTACACAAAGCTATTATGAGAAGGAAATGTTGGCAATACTACATTCACTTAAAAAATGGCTCCCATACCTAATGGGAAGACACTTCAAGGTAAAAACAGATCATTGTTATAGCTCCAAATCTCACTATTATGGTTTGTGATGCTGCACTCATGGCCTAGGGCAACCCCTCCTTCCAGACCTGGTCCCAAATTTAAAAAACAGTGTTTTATTCCTTTTACGCGACATTGCCCTGATTTAAACACGTGTATACGCGGGTAGGCATATACCCAACCCACGTATATGTATTAAAACACTTAAAAAATATAAAACTCCTTATTTTCAGGCGAAGATCGCAAGTTTTACCTACTGATCACCTGTTAGTTCCCGTGGCCCAACTGTTCCCAACCAACTCCCAACTAAAAAACTACTTTGGGAGAGGTATAAAAATACCTCAAAGGGAAGGCCTAAAGGAGGAGAGAAGAGAGAGAAAGGTTATTATACTGAGATTTTTCCCCTGACCATGTCTGAAGACCCTTGTGCCTTCCGCACTTCCCCCATTTATACAGGAAACCCTTGTTTCCTTGTGAGTTGATGTTCATCCACTAGTTATGGCATCATGGAGTGAGTCTTGGAAGGAGATATGTGAAAGGCTTGAGGCTGGACGGATCCGGAAGGAAGCTTTGCTTGGAGCCTGCGAAAGGTTACTCAGGTGATATTACTCCTTTTGTACATTCTATTTGTCTATAATAAAGAAACACGTCTTGGTTCTTGATATGCTTCTTCTTTATGTTTATGATGTTCATGCTTGAATTCATATGTGGATGGTTGTTTAAGGTTCATAACTAACTTCTTTCTTTTATAACATAAAGATGATTTCTTTATAAGTCTTTGTCCATATACTACTATATTCTGTGGAATTGGTTGTTTTGCAGGACAAAGGAGCGAAAGGGACTTGAAGAAGGGTTTGGACCCTTGAGGAACTTCTCGAACGTAGGACCTGAGGTACGCCCCTCTTACTATAGAATTTACTTTTAATAGCATAATGGCTGTGTGAATGTGTGTTTCTATGTTTAGACAACTTTCAGTCTGCTAGGGTTTCCACCCAAAAGCCCTAGGGGAGCAAATCCCTCAACAGAATTGGCGACTCCGTTGGGGACAACACTCTTGTTGTTCCTAGTTTGGGTGTTTGTCAAGCCAATCAGGGCTTAGTTGCTTGTTGGTTTCCTGTTACTGTCTGGTCTATTCTTGAATTCTAAGTTTTGCCAGTTTCTTCAGTTTGTTTTTATTTTTCTTGAAATATTTCATATACGTTGTTTTCCTTAGTTACAGAAGCGTACGTACGCTTGTTTCCTAAATTAAACTCGCATACACGCAGGTTTCCTCAGGCACAGTCGTGTATACACACAATCTGCACATAAGTACAGTCGCATATATATTGCAATTTTCAAGATTTATAAATTTTTGTGTCTCTGAAGGTTTGTCTGGTGGTTTGATTTAGTTTGGAACAATCATTTTTTCAGTATCAATTGTTTGTTTTACAGCAACCGTCTTACTCTGATTTCTCTCTGATTGTAAGGAGTATTGGTCTTGTTTTGTTTTTGCAAGTGTCATTGTTTTTGCTAAAAGCATGCAAGATTTCTTGTTGGAATCTTGGCTGCTCTTGTTTATCAGGGTAGAAAGATTGTTATCAATCTTTGTGTTGAATTTGGTTTTTGGTGACTTTTTGTTTGCTTGACAAAACCGCTTTTTGTGACCATTCACTTCTTTGTTTCATGAAAGTTGTCGATTGATGCTTTCTTGAAATTGTCTTTTTGATCTTTTTTTGTATTTGTTACCAAAGCTTCCATTGCTGCTTTCGATTGTTAAAAAGCTATTTAAACACATTTATTTTTGTTGAGTTTTCATTCATTGTATGGTGTTAGCTTGCAAAAGTGTTTGTTGCTTATTGTTTCAATCACGAAGTTTCAGTTTTGTTGGGAGCATTTTTGAAAAGACTTTTTGTTGTTGCTTTGAAGAAAACTTTTTGAAAGACTTTGTTTTGCTTTCTTGAACTTGTTTTCATTTGGTTTCCTTTTAGTGAATGAAAGTGCTTTATGTTTGTCTTGAAATTTGTTTTTATTGTTTAGACGAAATGAATGGTAGCATCTCATATTCCATCTAGACATTCTAAGTGGCAAAATAAAATTTGATAAGCAAAGCAACTTTCATTTCTTGTTTTTAGAGTTGTTTTGAATCTTGCATCAAGCATATAGTTGTTGCATTAGGATAGATTTGCATCTCTTTAGGCATACATAGCTTTGTTAACTTTTGTGAGTGTGAAGTGTGAATTAACGAAAAGAAAAGAAAAGTTTGTTTCATTAGAAGTTTTCCTTGAATCCTATAGAAATTACTCTTCATCGAAAAACAAAGACAAGTGCACATGCATATAGTCAGGTTTTATTAATTTCTTTTGCGTCGAAAAAACACTAGTTTCACTTCCATCATCCCCTGACTTAAAGAACAACCCATTTTAAAATCAAGCACTAACTAAAATTCACTAGAACTTTTTATTTTAAGTTATATGCACCAACAAGTTTTAGGATTTTAGGGCCTTGGATTAGGTGAGTGGAGAGTTAACTCTCCAAGGCCATTTAAACGTCAAACATAGGAGTCTAAATAACGAGAGAAAATCCAATAGCATTAGGAAGTCCAGGAAAGATTCGCATCTTGGAGTTAAGCATGAGGGTCTGTGAAGATAGGGAAGAGAGATACCCCCTCTCCTACTTGCCCGAAATTACCTCATGACTATTCCACCTGGCTTCTGCGACGAGTTGGTATCCATAGTTGCTACTCCTAGGGAACTACATAGGTGGCTGCGGAGGGGAATCCCGTGGCACCTGAGGTCGACATTGTATCGCTCTCGACAATAATACTGGAGGGCACCCTTGCGAAGCTTGGGGGCTTGCACCAGCGCAGGCTGTTGTTAGGAGGTCAACGAACTTCCTTTGTTACCTTCGCTGATAGGCCTGGGCCCTCATCATCCCAAACTATCTTCGGAAGGCCCCTTATTTCAATTTCTCGTATTTTGGTGTCCGGTCCTAATCACCCAGAGCAAAAATACTTGGAAGTTGTTTGACTGGCTGTATCTTTAGGGACTTTATAGTGGGTGATCTGTGCTTTTAGTCGGCCTAGCTTTCAATTTTTTGAGTCTTTAGTTAGATTTTAAACAAGAAATTCAAAGTGGCTAACCAATCTCTTAGATAGTCTCAAAGATTTCGTTGTCTTTCACCACCGAGTTTAGAGCCTTCTCCGAGAAGGTGCAGAGGTAATAATACTGGTGGGTTTTGTCCCACGGCAATTGATGCATCGGGGATTGATCCTCCTCTCAGGGGCATTAGTATTCAAGCAAGGCCTGGTACTTCCGTGGAACAAGAGAGGAACACTCCAATTCTTTCTCGAGTTCGCTTACAAGCGGAGAATAACATAGAGGTAGAAGAACTTTCAGAGTCATTAGCAGCTCTGAATTCTCCCCTACCATCTAGTCATCCAGACGTATTACAATACGTTGGGACTCCGACGCATAAACCGTCAAGTCCAGGTTACGCTACGTGCTTACCTTCGATGACTACTACTGGAAGCATGGCTTCTACAAGTGCTACGACTGTACAGACTCCCATATCTGTACAAGGGGGAGGAACTCTTTCCATCCCCTCCGTCTCTTTATTTGGATCTTTTGCTAGCACTTCTTTTGTTGGGTCTACCTCCATTCCGTCCACGAGTGGAAATTCCCAAACCAATGCTTTTGGTTTTGGATTCTTCCCATTTGGCGCCCATTCACAGGGCATTCCTTCAGCTCCGTTTGGAGCCTCCATGTCCATGATGAGTGGATCAGCTTCGTTCCAAGGTTTTCCATTCGGATGTGGTCATATACCACATTCCAACCCAATGATAAGATCCATGCCTTTTTCTTCTGTAGGACAAAGCAGCAATCCTTTCCAAGGTTGGAATAACCCTAGGCTTAGTAGTGTCGGAACTGGGAATCCATTTTTCGGCCAATATGGGAATAGGCCATATACGACAGTTAGTTCATTCCAAAGTATTCCTCCCCTAGCTTCGGCTTAGAATCCATATAAGGGGTTATCAACTCCTTATAATCCTTTAGGGGGAAACTTTGCTGGGTATGGTGGATATGTGGTCGGAGTTGGTCAAACTCTGAGTTTTAATGGATCAAAAGGATTTCCTTTTGGTTCAGCGAGTTCTACTGGTTACTTTGGGCAACCTGGTGCCTTCCAAAATCCAGGCCATTCTTTTCAGAGCTTTGGGAGTTCCGCCCAGTCAGGGTGGAATCCCCAAGCTCCTCCTAGACTTCCATTTCTGGAAACATTGAACTTGCCAGATCTCACTAAGTTAACCAATGATCCAATCAAGTACAATCCGGCCTGGCCTCCGATCCCAACCAAACTCCCTTCGGACATTCCAAAATTCGAAGGGAAGAGTGGTGAGGACCCGGGCGACCATGTAACCACATTCCACTTGTGGTGCTCATCGAACTCCCTGATCGATGACTCGGTTAGGTTGAGATTATTTCAATGCACCTTGACTGGTAATGCGGCCAAATGGTATATAGAGTTGCCTGGGGGCAGCTTTACACCATTCGCTGACTTAGCCAATATTTTCTTAAACCATTTTCAGTTGCCTGTTTGGTATGATGGCGGAACCGAACTACTAGCCACTTTTCGTCAGGATAGGGAAACTCACATTTCTGATCATATTCAAGAATGAAGACAGAGAAAGAGGCTTATTAAAGCCAAAATCCCTTCGGAGTTCCATCTCGAGTGGTTTTTTAACTCTTTGATACCTAAGATCTCCAAATATGTCTCCAAGACTGGGGTCTATTCTGAGGAGCAAGCCATTTTTACGGCCCAGCAATTAGAATTGACCTACTCTCAGTCTGGGATCCTACAAAAATACTTGCCAGATGCTCCTGGGTCTAAGGTTGATGTAGCGAAGTCGAAGCCAGGTCCCCACGCGGATGGTATTGTTGGGTCGGTAGACACAAATATAGTGAACTTGTTGAACCAATTGCAGCACTTATCTTTACAAACTGCTTCTAACAACCAAGTCACGTCGTCTAACCCTATGGCTTCCCAAACCTCTTCGATTAATGTCGTCAAATCTGATAACCCCAAAGGGAATCAAAATTCCAATGAGAAAAAGAAAGGATGAGGTAAGAAAAAGAACCAGGATGGGAAGCCTGATGCAAATAAATCTGGCAATAATGCTGGTGGTGGTAGAAATGAGTCGAAAAAGAAAGTCAAGTTTCCATGCAAGTTGTGCAGTGGAGACATTTAACTCATCTTTGCCCCAAGATTGAAGACGCTTAGCACTTGTTAGGGTAGCAAGGGACTTCTAGTTCCCAAGCTGTGTTAACCAACCCTTTTCCCCAAGGGCAACAACTTCTTGCTGGCGCGAGTTCAAAAACCCTGGAACCTCTGCAGGGGGCAACTAGGAAGGGGAAAAATCATCGAATGTTTTCATGATGGGTTCTAACGTCCACGTGGCTACTCAGTCACGTGATTATGGTGAAGCCAAAACTTCCAAGGACAAGGCTGTTCCCGGAAGTACTGACCTTCATATCGAGCGACCCCCTGTTGAGACTATACCACGGATACAGAAAGGTTCTGCTAAACGCGCGACTATTAATCCTAATGCTAGGGCCACCCAGAATTACTCCATTGTGGAGGATCTAGCTCAGATTCCATGTGCCATGTCCACTTTAGAGGTTCTCCAGTCATGTCCCGCTCAGAGAAGTGCTTTACTTTCCGCGATTGGAGCAGTTGATCCAACTAATTCTTTAGTGCTCACTTTCGACATGTTAAATGTCAAAAAGCGACTCCCTCATCACATGTATTTTCAAATAAAGTCTACATACCAGAAACTTAAAATTTTTCGTACTGTTATTGATGAAGGGGATTCATGTGCGTCATGTTGATGTCATGTTGGAAGGCTATTGGATCGCCTTCAGCTGTTCCTTCACCTACCATCTTGACTGCATTCGATGGCCATTCTCATAAGCCACATGGGATTATCCCAACCTTTCCAATATGTGTTGGGGGGAAGGTTGTTAATATTGAATTAGAAGTCGTAGGTGCTAACCTAGACTATAATCTCCTCCTAGGAAGGAACTGGGTATATGAAATGGACGTCGTTGTTTCGACTCTGTTTCATGTAATTTGCTTTCCTCATGAGGGGAAAATCATGAAGGTTGATCAATTGGATTATTGTCCAGTTAATCCTCAAGCAAGCTCTGACTCTACTGTTCCTTTAGTGGATAACCCTCGTCCACCTACTGAGAATCTAGGAGAGGGATGTATTCCTCATTGATGGGTACTTTTGAGTTTCCCTCTCCTATCGCTAAGATCAATGCCATTTCATCATCTAAGGAGTCTTGTCGAGAAGAGTTCTTTCGAACTCATTATTTTTCAGACCCTTGGACCTTGCCTTCACCTACGACCACATTAGTTGAAGGATAAGAGAATGGAATGACATTTCCTATATCTGCAACTGAGCTTACATATCAGTCTATCGTCAACTCTGCAGATGACCATTCTACTCCTTTTTTCGAAGAGGAGTTAGATGGTGGTGTGGCCCCAGCTTGGAGCCTTGATTCTACCTCTGCTTTGGACTGCTTAGATTCAGTTTTACCTTCGGAAGAAGAAATTCTTGAAGCAATGATGAGTATAGATCAACCTTGGGAAGATTTACACCATCGTTCATACTTTCTTCCTCCATTGCAAGAGGTAGAATCTAGATTCTCTGAGCTCTGTACTAGTGATGTTTGTACGGTGTCAAACCCTTTGGCTCCAGCACATGTTCGTGCCGAAGGTAATATGTTGGTGATTTCAAAAACAACACCTATAAACATCTCTAGGGACCCTAACAAGATCGAGAATCTCTTCATCAGAATTGAGTGTTCCCCTGAAGAAATTCAAATTTACACCGACCTGTTCAAGGAATTTCGGGATGTATTTGCTTGGTCTTATGAAGAAATGCCTGGCATTGACCCATCTATAGTTCAACATGAGATCAAGATGTATGAAAACGCCAAACCAGTTTGTCAGAGGCTTCGGCCGGTCAACCCTACGAAAGAAACAACTATCAAAGTGGAAGTGGAGAAGTTGTTAAAGGCGGGTTTTATATACCCTGTTCCTCTTACTGATTGGGTTTCTAATCCAGTCCTTGTAGATAAAAAGCAAGGAACAATCAGAGTATGCATCGATTTTAGGGACCTAAACAAGGCTTGTCCCAAAGATAATTACCCCACACCATTCATTGATCAGATTATCGACGATTGTGCAGGTAATGAGATTTTTTCCTTCATGGATGGATTCTCTGGTTACAATCAAATTTCTATTCATCCTGAAGACCAACATAAGACAACCTTTATATCTTCCTGTGGTACCTTTGCATATAGATAGATGCCTTTTGGTCTTAAAAATGCTGGAGCCACCTTTCAGCGGGCCATGTCATATGCTTTCCACGACATCAACCATGCATCGAAGCGTACTTGGATGATCTCGCCGCTCGTTCTCGAAAGAGAACTGATCACCCTAGCCACCTTCGAATGGTTTTTGAGCGATGTCGTTTCTATAAAATCTGGTTGAGTCCCAACAAGTGCATTTTCGCGGTTACGTCCGGTCGGTTGTTAGGGTTCATTGTCTCAAATGAAGGGATTCAGGTTGATCCCTTCAAGGTTGAGGCAATAGTTCGGTTGCCTCCCCCGTCCTCAATTCGTCAACTTCAGAGTCTTCAAGGGAAGGCTAATTTCTTAAGGCGTTTTATAGCAAACTATGCCAAGATCACTAAGGGGTTCATGTGTTTGCTACGGAAAGGAGTTCCATTTGTATGGGATGACTTTGCACAATGATCGTTTGATGCTTTGAAAAACGCACTAGTCCCTACCCCACTTTTGAGTCCACCGGATTATGGCAGAGACTTCCTTTTATACCTCACTGCGGCAGAATCAACCATTGGTATGGTTCTCGTTCAGGAGGATGATTCTCTCACCGAGCACGTGATTTATTATTTGAGCCGAGGCTTAATAGGTCCTGAATTTCACTATTCTCCAGTTGAGAAGTTGGCCTTGGTAGCTATTCATGCTGTCCAGCGGCTCCATTATTATATCTTGCTACGCAAAACTTTTGTCTTAGCGGCGGTCAATCCATTTCAATTTTTCCTCAGTAGGTGAGTGATTGGGGGCAAGTATAATAGATGGATAGTCATCTTGCAAGAATTCAATCTCGAGTTCTTGTCAGCCAAGTCTAAGAAATCCATGGTTTTCGCTGAGCTAATTTCTAAGCTGCCTTGTGGAGAGGATACTGTTTATGAGGAAAGTTTTCCCGACGAACATTTATTCCTCATCTCTTCACTCGACCCTTGGTATGGAGATATCATTGTCTATCTCCAGACTTCAAAGTTTCCCTCTACTTTCTCCAAGGATGAACGTCGTAAATTACGTCACCTGGCTAAAAATTATGTTATCATTGGTGATACCTTATACTGTCAAGGGATTGATTCAATCCTTCGGCGCTGTTTAACCTTGGAGGAAGCAGAGTCAGTGCTAAATGATTGCCACAGTGGAGCTTGTGGTGGTCATTTAGCGGGGCTTGCTACAGCCCAGCGCATCTTACGTGCCGGCTATTCCTAGCCTTCACTCTTTAAAGATTGTGTGGAAGCGGTTAAACGCTGTCACCCTTGTTAGATCTTTACCCAAAATATGCGTGCTCATCCAGCTCCTATTTTTCCCGTTGTCACCATCAATCCTTTTACTAAGTGGGGTATTGATTTTACAACTTGTAATCCGCCTTCAGCGGTGAATCACAAGTACATTATTGTGGTTGTAGACTACTTTACAAAGTGGGCCAAGGCCATGCCCACTTATAAAAATGATAGTGACACGACAGCTTTATTTCTTTTCAATCAAGTTATCTCAAGATTCGATGTCCCGAGAGAGATTGTCACTTATCATGGCAGTCACTTCCAGAATCAACTGATGTCTGAATTGGCTCTTAAATTATGTTTCTGGCAAGAGCATTCGTCTCCTTATTATCCTCAGGCCAATGGATAGGTCAAGGCAGTCAATAAAACTCTTAAGACGATACTCCAATGGACAATCGACAAAAATCGGTCCAATTGGCACGTTATGTTGTATTTCGCTCTTTGGGCATACCGGACCTCTGAAAAGACTGCTACTAGTTTTACACCTTTTCAGTTGGTTTACGGGATGGAATCTATCTTTCTGATTGAATGTGAAATTCCATCTCTTAAGCCAGCTGTAGAGCTCCTTCCAAAGACTTCGATTCTCGAAGAGCGCCTCCTTCACTTGGAACATCTCGATGAGCAGCGTCAAGATGCCGCCACAATGAATGAGGCTCATAAGAAAAGGGTCAAAACACAGTATGATAAATCTGTCCGTCCTCGTGTCTTTTCTGAAGGTGACCTTGTCTTGGTCTATGACCAAGATAAAGACACCTTGGGGGTAGGCAAGTTTAAGCCTATGTGGTACAGTCCTTTCATTATTAAACGAGTTTTAGAAAATGGGTCGTATGAGTTAATCGATTTTGAGGGAAACAAGCTGGCGGAGCCCCGAAACGGGCTCTACCTAAAGAAGTACTTTGCTTAAGTAGGAGTTAGGCAATGTCTTCTTTGTATATTATGTATATTTGTACATATATCATCGAAATTTTTGTGATGTCAACACTTTTTGGTCTGCTGTTGCAGGTGTTGATGGATGACTTGGTCTATTTTGGGTTCGTCGATGGTGCTAGTCAGCACACTCGGAATCTCGCTTCTGCAGCTTGGGTACTCTATTATCCAACTGGTCAATTGATGGTATCAAGAGGTGTATGCATTGGTCCTGCTTCAAATAATATGGCTGAGTATACTGCCGTTATTAATTTACTATCCGAGGCAATCTCTCACAAGATCGACTCGTTGATAGTTTATCTGGATTCTCAATTGATAGTGTCACAATTAAACAACATTTATCGGGTTAGGGATCCATGTTTATATCTCTAGTATTTAAGGGTGAGGTTATTGCAAAGATAATTTGTTTATATTAATTATTTTCACATTCCAAGATCTCATAATTGGTTAGTTGATTCTATCGCTAATCAAGCATTAGACTGGCACATCAATCATTCATCACAATAAAATCAAGCATCAAAAAGTCAAACTATATATATATATCATCATAAAGCATCTTGAGTGTACATATGTTGTCCAAAAATATACAAAATTGGGACTCAAATGCCCATAATCATGTCCGGCATATCTAATGCCCCGGCTCAGGATGAGCGGCCAAGTAGGTAACTATTGCATTCGCTACACGCCGAAAAGTGCAAACATAGTCATGTGGCGTGCCAACCACATGACGCTGCATATCCTCAAGAAGGTCCTCTATAGCAGCCATCGGTACTCGACAACTCAGTTTAGTCAAGTGTCGCTAGATGTTGTGTAGAGTCCGTTCCGTCTCAGCAGCCGCCCCTTCAGCTCCTCGGTCGCGTCGTCTGTGCCGCGGGAATCCATCTGGTCGTACTGGCCCAATATTTGGATTATGATCATTATATTAGTCATTTGAATCTCATCAAAAAATATTTTTCAAAATGCATCATTATATTTGAAAAATCCAAAAAAATCATAAAATCAAAAAATCCTTACCAATTTCGCCCCATGCTGCGTCCGACGGTAATGCTAGGTCAAGATCTCCTTGGAAATCCAGCCCAGCATAGGGGTAGTCATCTACAGCGATGATCTACTGATCCCACCAGGTGAATAAGTCATCGTCGAAAGTAATCCTAGGAACCTCCCCACCCCCCAGACGTTTCATCAGATCAGCCCACCAGTCCATGCGTGGATCACGTGGGGTGCTCATGGAAACTGCTACCCTAGGGCAGAGTGCAGGAATCCTCTCGAAGAAGAAAGTGCACAAGATAGTCCCATAGCTAAAATTCTTGGTCTGTCCCCTCTTAATAGAAGTAAGTTGGCTCTTCATGCTGGCCAGAAGAGGAGTACACCAATCAAACACAGTAGTGAGACAATCAACTTCCACGCTCATGGTGAGCTGTGATGCCTGATGCAGAGAGGACGGTCCATTCACTCAAGCTATGGTGAACAAGATGATCCTCAGCGATAAACTCGCCACATGTGCAATAGAAATATGGCTCCCAACTTTCTTGGGATGTCCCAGGCAGTATATCTGTACATAGTCCTCTATAGTGAGATTGCTCCGTGTCCTACCCCGAGACTGTACTACCTCTCACCTTCGGGAAAGGCCCATGATAAAATAAATATCCTCCACTTCTACTCTGAGTTGCATTTGATCAATCATGAAGGCTTCCTCCTCGACGTCCCAATAGTCAATGAGCATTTCAAGCAGTCGTACATTGGCTTTCATGTTTGGCAGTTTGAAGAATTTGAGCAAGCCGCATCCCCATAAAGCATCCAAGGCTTGAGGATCATTCATAACTTCATTATCCACCACTGCATGTTCTCTTTCACGCCATGTGACCGTCATCCTGAGAAAAAATTGAGTTCCAAGCGTTAGTTTTTTATTAAAATTGGTTCACGGCGTATACGCGAGTTACTGTAAACACACTCGCATATAGGGCCCGCGTGTACACGAGTTTCATATTACCAACCCGCGTATACGCCGCGGTGAAATTTTGAACAAAAGTTCAACGGTGAAACATCAATGAAAAATCCTAAAACTAGTCACAATGAATTGCAAGCTAAGTATAAGAGTTACCTAGAAGATTTTGAAGAATTTGAACGGTCGAATTTGGCACACGGGAAATTTGCTCCTTTTGCTTGAAATCTTTGCTCTCCAACTCAATTGGTAAAAATGGTGAGTCCAAAATCCCTTTTATAAGTTTTGAAAATGCAAAATTTTTTCAAAATTTTATTTTGTTTGGCCTCACGTGACTTTTATCTTGGGAGCTTGGAATGTCGAGAATGGTTTGCTTTTCAGGACATTTTCGACATTTTCGACTTTTTTGAGACGGTTCCATGATTGCTAACTTGTCATGGCAGGTATCGTTTTCTCACTGGCATATAGGTTAGGGACATCATTTTTCTGTTGCATTATGCATACTAGCCTCGATCTGTTGATGCATCTGCCATAGGGTCAATCCCATCGTGTTATGGTTCGTAAGCCATTTTCACTCGCCGATTCTTAAAATCATGACACGATGGTAGAGCCATCCTTTACATGGGCATCGTAGTTAGCACCTCACTGACATTTTTTGCCCATGCCGCTCCAATTTGAGTAGGCTCGGGAGTCCCCTGTAGTCTTGCCATGACTTATGCGTTGAAGACTCATTCCTCTTAGCTTCTTCGCTTTGTTCTGACCTTATACCCTAGAGGCTCCTTTGTGTTGAGTTGTACTACTGCATTGCATGTTGACCATTTGCACCTTTTGGCTTAGATCCGGCTTCACTTGGACTCGTGTTTAAGCCAACTTTTTACCATGACCACTGCAAAATCAACCTTGCATACCTTTGACTTCTGCAACTTGACACACTTTGACCCGTGGAAGGAACACACCTTTGAGTGTCACTGACCAGTTTTTGCCTCCCTGCATTGAGCATAGGAATGTTCCATTCCCAGGAACTAGATCATTTGTTTCATCGACACTCGTTCTTTCCACTATACCATATCATTCTTTTATTATTTTTCGAGCTTAACAGAAAAAGACAAAAAAATAAAATATTCCAAAAACAGCAGGAACAAGACAATATTTCCATTTATTATTGGCAGCTAGAGTCAGTCATGTCACCCTTGAACAAAGCACTCAAAACAAAGTCTCCACCATTTGGGCGGGATTTAGTTTGACTTAGGTACGTCATAACCTTGTTATTGAGTCAGTTCTCCCCTTATTGGTTATCTCTTCCAATCATATGGAGGGTTCGTTCGTGCCTCCTACATGACGAACTTATAAAGAGTCATCATATGCTGCCATATAGTCACATTGACTCGTGCTTTTGTTCAAGGGAAGTTAGCCTGAGTTGGCCTCTCTGTGGTGTCTCTTGACTCATTTTTCAGTCGACCATCCCTGGTTGTCAGTGTCATGTCTATTATCACATCAGTTATATTGGTCCTTTACTCGTGCTGGTTTGAGAAGGTCCCCATTGACTTCTTGCCGGCGGGTCTTGTCCTTATCGACGACGACATCTTGCTCTGAGGGCAGGCCTAGAGTTGCACCCTGGCCCTATTTTCATTATTGATAAGTTACCTTGTGCTCAGCATCGATCAGTATCATGGGTCTTTGACTGAGTGGTTTCCCTTGTGTTCGACGTCAGCTTACATTATCACACATTGGGATTCATGCGGTACCTTGGTTTCCATTTGACCTTATTGGTGGATACCCCGCCTCTGTGTCAGCTTACATTATTGGTTGGTTCAGAGGGTTTCTGCCGTGCGCTAGCTACATCTTGTGTACGCCGGAAACGTACCTCGGTTCGGTTACTACATCTTCTTTCGTCCGATTCCTTCCACATTATTGGCCTACGGGTTACACTCGCGCTAGATTGATGAAGGATGCCTTAATGCCTTCCTTCTAGCGGATCTTTCCCTATCGACTCCGACTCATTGCTCTGGGGCAAAGATCTAGATTCCATTTGGTAGTACCTTGGGGTTTGCAGTCATTAGTGGGAGATCCTTCACTATCGACAGTGGGAAACCATCATTGTCTCTTGATCGATAGATTCTTATAGGTGTTCGACTCCAGCTCATCTATTCACACTTGTTGGATTGTACTGGGTACCTTGATGCTCATTATCATTATCGGTGATTAGTATCACATTTGTTAACGTTATACATTAATGACCAGTAATCAAACGATTTCTCACATGGTCGACTTCAGATCATTTATTCCCATGGTGTAGAAATGTACTACGGTGATCGGTGAAGACCTCAGGTTGTATCACCATTTATTGGTTCACTTGACAGTTGCTCCTGTTGCTGCTAGTTGATACCACTCCATCTTATATGTTGCAGTCAGTCATGGAAACATTCTATATGTTGGCACCTAATTTTGCAGTGTAGTACCATCCTTTTCCATCATGTTCAGTTGGTACCTTTGGGATCAGTCTTTGATATCAATGATCCGTTGTATTTCTCAGCATCATTGACAGTTTTATATGTGATATTCAGACATGTACTTGTTCGATCATGATCAGATGATCCATTATGTATTTTCCAGTCATTTATACTTGTATACTTAGTGGATCCGCTTGTACTTAATATGCAGATATGCTTTTCTTTTTCTAAGCATGGGTATACCTGCCTCAGACGGTGTTTCTTTCTGATCTCCTTTTGTGGCTTGGCAGGCTGAATTCTCGTGAAGTACGCCTCGGTTTTTTGCATATTTCCTTTCCATGTACTTGCTTAATATATTTCGGCCATCATGTACCCCTTCTGACCTCATATATTATGGGGCATCTATTATAGCTCCAAATCTCACTATTATGGTTTTTGATGCTGCACTCATGGCCCAGGGCAACCCCTCCTTCCAGACGTGGTCTCAAATTTAAAAAATAGTGTTTTATTCCTTGTACGTGACATTTCCCTGAGTTAAACGCATGTATACGTGGGTAGGCATATACCCAACCCGCGTATATGTATTAAAAAACTTAAAAAAATATAAAACTCCTTATTTTCGGGTGGAGATCGCAGGTTTTACCTACTGATCACCTATTAGTGCCCGTGGCCCAACTGTTCCCAACCAACTCCCAACTAAAAAACTACTTTGGGAGGGGTATAAAGAAACCTCAAAGGGAAGGCCTAAGGGAGGAGAGAGAGGAGAGAAGAGAGAGAAAGGTTATTATAATGAGATTTTTCCCCTGACCAGGTCTGAAGACCCTTGTGCCTTCTGTACTTCCCCCATTTATACAGGAAACCCTTGTTTCCTTGTGTGTTGATGTTC
>APFE031759111.1:0-63838 GCA_000404065.3 Pinus taeda | reverse complement strand
ATCCAAGTATACCACTACAAATGAGTTGGTGAATGGCCGCAAGATGTCATCCATTAGCCTCATGAAGGTTGCAGGAGCATTCGTCATCCCAAAAGGCATAACCAACCATTCGAAAAGACCCTCCTTGGCTTTAAAGGCAGTCTTCCACACATCAGAGGGTTCGATCGGTACCTGGTGATATCCTGACTTCAGATCAATCTTGCTGAAATATTTTGCCCCCTTTAGTTGGTCCAGGAGATCATCAATCCGTGGGATCGGGTACCTATTATGGACAGTGATCTTGTTCAGCACCCAATAGTCAATACAGAGTCTCCAAGTCCCATCCTTCTTCTGTACCAACACAATTGGGCTCCTGCAAGGCGATGAACTCGGACGAATGTGGCCTTTCTACAGTAGCTCCTGAATCTACCTCTTGATTTCATCGTTCTCCAGAATGGAGCACCGATAAATTGGTCCATTGGGTAGCGGCACACCTGGGGTCAGATCGATGGAGTGCTTGACCTGACAGTGTAGAGGAACCCCTATGGGGGAGGTGAAGATGTCCTCGTACTCCTCTACGACCTTGTCCATTTGTAGTTGTCGTGCAGAGGGGCCTTGTCTGGAGGTTGTGGCCATCGTCTTCTTCTTTCCTTGAGGGCGTATCATCAGGAAAACAAATTTTCTAGTTTTGGAAATGAGCTTACTGCATTGTTTTGTAGTAATCAAGGAGATGGCAGTAGGCGGTGCTACCTCTGGTATCCTGTACAATTGATTTCCCAATGTAATAA
Organism: Pinus taeda; assembly: GCA_000404065.3. Taxonomy (NCBI): domain Eukaryota; kingdom Viridiplantae; phylum Streptophyta; class Pinopsida; order Pinales; family Pinaceae; genus Pinus; species Pinus taeda. Next base: position 63,071 of record APFE031759111.1, on the reverse strand, counting down.
TAACAACATGGGGCCTTGATTCATACACAGCATGACGCTTCCACAAGTATGGTTGTCCTAATGATACATCACAAACCTCAAGGGGAGAAATGTCACACAATACCTCATCTGTGAAGGGCTTGATGTTGTATGGAAGGAGACACTGTTGGCTCACGCGAAGATCCCGTCCTTGGTGCAGCCACCCGATGGTGTACGGTTGTGGATGTGCCGTGGTCGGTAAACCCAACCGCTTCACGACCTTTTCCAAAATGAGGTTCTTTTGGCTCCCGCTATCGACAATAAACTGTAGCGGGAAGCCCCTTACCCACATCTGGGAGTGGAAGAGACGCTCCTCCTTCTCTGGATCTTCAGGTTCATTTTTCTGGATCTTAGCAGTAGAAACAGTGGCATTGAGATCTGCATCAATGATCTGCTTCCCTTTGTCATTCCCCTTGTCGGGTTCTGACTCAGAGTCGGAACCTACATTTGATTCTGAAACCTTTAGCTCAGCCACCAGTGACTGCTTCGCCCGACACTCACTTGTGTTGTGAGTGGATCTCTTATGGAACTCACACCATTTTCCCGTGTCCTTTTTTGGCTTTGCAACACTGTTCTTTGCTTGTAGCTTTGGCGGGTTGTCTTGGGCTGCCCCGCCTTGGCTTTGTCCTTTGTTCTATGGTTTCGGGGCACCTTTCCCTTGCTTTGGATTCCCAGATCCAAAGTCTCGCTTCTTTTTTTTAAACTTCTGCTCGATCTTGACGACATATCGGTATGCTATGCCAAGAGAGGAGATGTTCAAGAATTCCATTTCTTCCTGGATGTACTTGTGCAGGCAGCCGTGATATTTGAGTATTAAATGCTGCTCCGAATCCTTGATACCCAACTTCGTGTGAAGGGTATGGAAAAGATTGGTGAACTCCGGCACATCTTGATCCCTTCCCTGCCGCAGCGTGGTCCACTTTATGTATTCATCCTCATAGCTTCCAACAGGGTAGTATTGCTCCTTAATGGCATCTCGGAATGAATTCCAGGTGGGTGCGACTGAAAATAGTGAGCCTGTAGTTTCATCCTTCTGCTCGCAGTAGGTTTCCCACCAGTCCTTGACGTGGGGGGCTGCTTTGAGAAGAGCGAAAACAATCTTTTCCCGACTCGAAAATTCATGAACAGAAAAATAACCCTCTAGCAGATTTAACCATTTATCTACAACATCTGCATCTATCTGACCCTCGAATATGGGGACATCAAAATTAACTTGTACCTTAAAGGGCGTGGCATTTCCAGAGTAGCTGTTGGAAGCCGATGCGTCACTTTTGGGTAGCCGCTGAAGTATTTGGGCAAAGTTGTCCATCATCGCATTCCGTTGTCGCTTGAGGGTTTCTTCGAGCAAGATTTTGATAGGATCTCCTACTCCCTCGTATTTCTTCCGGCATGGGAGGCCGTCGGGATTTGCGAGGCTGGACTTGCAAAGGTTTGACCAGCTCAAGCCCTAACTCCTTATATCCCAACCTTGTTAGGGACATGCAAAGAAAAAAAACAGAGAAAAAATAGACCGCTCTGATACCACTGATCCAGATTTAAACTGGAACACAACAAATTGCAGAAATAACCATATACACAAAGATGCAGCGGAAATAGTAATTCATTTCATTAATGGAAAATACTGAAATATGCTTACAACCCGAAATGGAAATAAACCAGCTAGGGCGATGGCAGCTTATCTCTGAGAAGAGATGTGTGGCTACATGCCTCTGAACTGTGTTACAATGAGGCTCGAAGGCCTATTTATTGTTGAGAAATAATGGAAAAACCCTTCACATTCCAAAACCTAACCCTGGAAGATGAAACGCCAAATTGTGGGCCCCGTTTTTGGGTAAGTTGGTACATCAACTTCCCGGGGTCGCGAACTGGTCGTCTTATCTCCGTTTGACACGCATGATAGCCCGTTGGAAAGATCTCTCCGAGGACTATGACAAAAAAGAAGATTTTTAGACAGAAAAATCACTGGCGGTAGATTTCCCAAAAAACGTTGTTTAGGGCCTCAAAACGGCTCCGGAAGTTTAGGACCTGAAAAACTGCTAAAAATAGTAAATTGTGCTATAATTAAGGAAACTGAAAAAAAAATGCACGAAGCACTAGAGGGGATCCAAGTCGAATTAGCGGGTGGCCACCAATATCCACCTGGATTAGACTGATAGGTGCAGAACACAGGAGGGGCAAAATTATAGGAATAAAAATCTCGGACAACCTAGCTCTAACTCACCTTCTCTTTGTGGACGATGTGCTCTTATTCCTAAACGGGGGGTGGATGATACCTGCGCCCTGCAACATATTTTTGACCTCTTCTAGAAGGCTACAGGAATGGCCATCAACGTTAAAAAATATACCCTCACAGCCATTGGGTGCTCGCAACACGAAGTTCACTACACTGTCAGTCGATTCCCTTTCCCCACCCACTCAATGGAGGAGGGTCTGAAATACCTAGGCTTCAGACTCAAACCAGGTGGATACAAAATTGCTGACTGGATCTGGTTAATTGTCAAGGTAGAAAGGAGACTAAATACATGGTATAACAGGTACCTTACGAGGGCAGGTAGACTCACTCCTATAAAAGCAGTGCTAGAAGCAACTCCAGTGTTCTGGATGTCACTAGCCTGGGTTCCCAGGGAAATTCTAGCCAGACTGCAAAAAAATTGCTATAGCTTCCTATGGAAGGGGAAAAATTAGGGGAATCTCTTCGCTTGGGTAAAATGGGAAACAATTTCCAGACCTAAGAAATGGGGAGGATGGGGAATAAAAAGGCTGGATCTTTCCGCAAAAGCACTAGTAGCAAATCTTGGCTGGCAGCTCATCACCTCACACAGCCTCTGGACGAGAGTAGTATATGACAAGTATATCGCCCCGAACAACACCTTTGAGTGTATTTGCAGAGATCATAGGGCAAGAGGTAACATATCGAACATATGGAAAGCTGTTCTATCATCCCTCCCCCTTATCCAGGACAGCCTAACTTGGAGAATAAATCAGGGGACCGCTGTTCGTATAGGAATAGACCCCTGGATTGGATGTGGGAATGCCCACAGACTCCTGGCCCAACTGATCACCCACCTAAGAAATCAGGGAGTCACTCATATTGCAAACATTGCAGATCCGGAAAACTCCTCTTTTTTCTAGCAGGCATGGAAGACAGCACATGAACTCTACATCCCGAGGCATTGGAGGCAAGACTGGGAGGTTTTCACGGAAGCTCTTACTCAGACACATATCAGGATAACACGGGAAGAAGATGAAGTAGTATGGGCACATGCCAAAAACGGGAAATACTCCCCCAAAGAAGGCTACCTAAAGGTCATTCAACACATACAACCGGAAATAGTACAACACTGGTGGAAAGCTATCTGGAAACTCAAAGCAGCACCTAGAACGAGATTTCTGATGTGGAACATCCTTTTCAACAAGATCGCCACTGGCTCAAATTTGATGAAGCGATCCTTTCATGGACCGTTCTGGTGCCACCTCTACAAGGAAAATGATGAAGACACTAAACATTTATTTCTGAACTGCCCTATTGTCACAAAACAATGGACCCTCATCATGACATCTTTCCCCTTCCTCCAGCATTGGCAAGGGCTCTCTATAGTAGAGGCTTGGCAGGCCTGGCTGGCAAAGCACAATGGCAGAGACAGGAACATCCCCCTCCTAATGTGTTGGGCCATCTAGATGGCGAGGAACAGGGCCATATTTGACCGAAAGGAACCCCTATGGACCTCCATCTGATCCCATATCCTTGCCGATTACAGCCTCCTCCCTGAGGATCCCCCTCAGAGATCCCCTCGATCCATCCTGCCTGAATCCATTGACAAATCCTTCCCATGAGCCTATTTTGACGGCTCAGCACAAGACCATGGCAGGAGGAGCCATTCTATACTTAAGGGAAAACCATTGTTTTAAGATTCAAATACACCTGGGATGGGCACTAACAACTTTGCTGAGATCTCTATGGCTAAACATCTCATCCATTTTGCCCTTGAGAAACGATGCACTATGTTACAACTTTTTGGGGACTCACAGCTAGTGTGCAATTGGCTCAATAGAACAACTCACTGCTCTGCTTTTTCTCTGAGACACATACTGGATGAAGCACACAGACTCTCAGCATCTTTTGATAATTTTGTTGTTAAACACATTTACAGGGAGCGCAACATAAGGGCAGACCACCTTTCAAAGGAGGAAGCACTCAAGCAAGAAGTAGACTGGTTGATTTAGGAAGAAGTGGATGGTAGGATCCACCAATACTACCACAGGCCGTATATAGATCTGCATCCCCAACAGGAGACATAACGTTATCTTCAATTTAAACATCCTTCCCATGTACATTTTTTGGCACAGAGATTACACAGGAGCAGACATACTGTTTTATTTCTTTTGTTTTGGTTTTTTATGAACGACATGTAATATGTGACAGTTTTGTTTAACCGACCCACCGATGGTGGTAATTATATGGTCACAGAGGATATCCCTGCGTGGAACAATGCTCTGTAAACTGTATGTCTTTTTTTGTTGTTAGTTTATGATCACTACGTGATGAACATTTGAACTCCCTGCGTGGAGGCCGAAGATGGAAAACTATCTGTTTTTATCCTTTTTGAACACTTTTTGTACATGGTCATAGCTGAACCAGCATTACAGCCATACCGGGTAGGCTATTAAGCCTCATGATGAATGCATAGGCATCTGCATAATGTAATTTCTTCACTTAATAGAAATTACGACTTTTTCTACAGGAAAAAAAGAGATTCAATAAGAAGGAAGACTTCCTTAATATATACTAGTTCATAGGGGTGAAACAAGTAGTATTTATCCATGTTCTCTTATAAGCCCACAAAGTTTTTGGAAGTTGATATGTCCAATCCTTCTAATGAAGTTTGTTTTCTGGTGATGATTGCTTGCAAGAATTTTTTTGTAGACTCCACTTGACCATTTTCTTATAGATGGTCATAAGAAGACTTACATTACTTTTTTTTTCCCAATAATTCTTCTCATTAAATTTGAAATTAATTGCACTCCTTGGTTATTGAAAATTTCCTTAAATACCCAAAATCTAACAAAAATGTATTCAAACACAAAAAGCCTACTACTTGTTTAGTTGTTTGTGTTAAATATTTTCTTTTGCACCCACTTTGTAACATAATTAGTGCAAACTAATATATATCTTTTTCCTTTAGATAAAGGATTTGTAGGTATTTTAAAATATAAAACCCACTTTTCAAAAGGATCCACATGATCTTATGAATAAAGTGGTGTTTCATATGATACTATTGATCGACCCATTCATTGGAAACTATTACAACTTCTAACACACTTACTGGAATCTATAGAGAGAGTTGGCTAACATTATTCAAGATGTAGTATTCTGTAAGTAGTTATTTTATATATGAAATATCCATCACATGGTTTTTCAGTACATGATTTTAAAATATCAAATAATTCATGTTCTCTAATAGATGTACATATTACATACTATAAAATCTTCTTTTGAATAGAAAATGTTTCCTTTGAAAAGTTTCTAGCACTTTTTTTTGATAGCTTTTCTTTTACTTCTTGTAATGAAAAATGAAATGGTGACTTCTATATGGACAAATAGTTATCTATATTGATAAATCATGGATTTTTAATAAATATAGATGATAAATTCCCATATTGTAAAGAATCTAATATTTGAACATTCTGACTGAGGTTATTAATGCGAGAAATGAAGTCTACTAACTAATTTTCCTTTACAAGTCAATCTATGATAATAATATTAAATTCCTAAAACAATAATAACCATCTTCTCACTCTACCATTAGTAAGAGGTTTATTCATTAAATACCTAATGGAAAAATGGTCTATATGGACAAATACTTTGTAACTTGTGATGTAGTGTCAAAATTTATTGACAATGAGAATAATTGCTAACATTTTGTTTCTAGTGAAATAATAATTGAGATCCACATTGGTTAATTTTTTATTAATAAAATAGATAAAATATATTTTAAGGTTTTCCTTTTGATCTATGACTACTCCTACTATTATATTTGATGCATATGTTGAGATGTCAAATAGAAAGGTTTTATCTAGAACTCTTAATATTGGTGGCATTGAGAATTTTTTATTTCAGAGTTTGGAAATAAGTTTAACAATTAGCATCCCATAAAGCTCAACATATTTAAAAATTAATTTAAACAATGGTAAGGTTATTTTGATAAAATTTTCAATGAAATAATGATAATATCCTACATAGCCTAGAAAACTTTTCACATGTTTTTGGGTTGATATTGGAATTGGTAATTTAATAATAATCTTTATTTTGGTTGTATCTACCTTTATCCCTACAATGGAAGCATGATACCCTAGTTTAATTCCCTCCATTAATAACATAAAACATTTTTCGTTATTAAGGTCTATTTCATTCTCTTGGCATCTTATTAGAGCATTTCAAAACTAACTAAATATTGTTTACAAAATTCTCCATGTACTTAAAAATCATCTATTTATACCTCTACACTTTCATGTATCAAATCAACAAAAATAGCCAAGACTATCCTTTGGAATGTAGTAGGTTAATTACATATTCTAAAGGGTAACACATCATAAGCATATGTTTCCCAAGAACATGTAAAAGTTGTATTTTACCAGTCTTCTAAATATTCTTAATCTAATTATAGCCATAAAACCTATCAAGGAAATAAATAACTTCTTTCCTACTAATGTGTAGCTATCAAGGAAATAAATAACTTCTTTCCTACTAATGTGTAGAGGACTTGGTTGATAAAAGGTAAAGGAAAACGATCTTTTAGAGTTTCTTTGTTCAATTCCTAGTAATCTACACATATTCACCACTTTCCATTCTTTTTAGGTATTATTAATAAGGGGAAACACACTTAATATCAAATATGGGATAGATAAAGTTTACTTTTACTATTTTTTTAAGTTTTATTTTTACTCTCTACATTAGATTCATCCTTCTATGTGATTTTCTAATAGGTCTAACATTTTCCTGTATATAAATATGAAGTGTACATATATCTCGATGGATACCTTGCATATATATGTAGTCATAGGCAATTGCATTAGAATATTTTGTAATAATTGAATTCATTATTGTTCTTAAGATTATTTTATGATTGGGTTGATGTTTAAATATTTTCTAGAGGCCGTGTCTCAATGATTTTACTATGATAATATGAAAATGATTTTACAAGAAATGTTGTCTAAAATAAGGATGTAAATCATTCCCTGTACAAGTTTCGTGAAAACTTTGATCCAAAATATTATTAGTGGATACTTGTCGAAAGTATTTAAATTATTTTACATGATTGATGCAGGAGCATTTGACCATTTTCTAATTTAAAGAGGAATCCAAGAGGAGCGACGAAGACGTGGACAGTCAAACTAGAAAACAGGAGGAAAATCTGTTCTAAAACATATTTAAAGAGGATTTAATGGATATTGTTCTTCGCGTGCATGTATTTAAGGAGCTTTTGTGTGAGGAAAATAAGGATCAGATCTTATCGATCCTTCCGATCATACATTCTTATATAAGACAGAGACTTGAGGACGTGAGGGATCTGTTTTGGTGAGGAAAATCTGAGTGAGGGAAAAAAATGTAATCGAGCGTGAGCTCGTTTCTTAAGGCTGAAATGCCTTAATATGTAATTGCTCTGCATTTATATGGAAGCATGCTTTAGTGTTGTGTACGTTATGTGTAAATCCTATGTTGCGTGTTGGATCGATCATCAATCTTCGATGACGAGCTAATTTAACGATTAACTGATATATAGTAAGAGCAAGTGAGGATTGCTTGTTAGCAGTTGCCTGATGTGGTTTTCAATCTGTACTTCTAATAGAAATGTGGTTTAATGTCATCCTGGAAGTGCGCAGTTTAACAATCGAAACATAAAGAACGACTTCACAGAGATTGGAACGAAGGTGAATCCATATATGTCAGGAAAATGCACTTGAAGCGTTTCTGGTTTTGAAAGGCTCGGGATTATATTAATCACGATAACTGTCCAGACTTTGTGCATGGTGAAGTTGTACTGTGGGACGCTATTTATTGGTGTTTCTCTAAGGAGACAATCCTACACAGTTTGATCGCAGCGGAGAACGTATTACATCGGAGCAATAAGAGCTCTCTTCCAAGAAAGAATTATATTTAACACTCTGTCATCCCCAATTGATCGACTACAGCAAAAAGAAGTTCTGGATAGAGCGCGCCACAGGCAAATTGTGTTTTATCTTGTCCCCGAGAGAGCTGCATATAACTTGGGGAGATGAAGCTCGGTACTGGCAGTGGAATTCTCGGGAGGACTCCAGTTTCAAGGAGGTAGCTGAACTAGTTACTGTATGCTAGCTTGAGGTGCGAGGTCTATTTGACTGCAAGGTTTTGTCTCCTATGCTAGCTTGAGGTGCGAGGTCTATTTGACTGCAAGGTTTTGTCTCCTGGTACAGAATATACCATCTCATTCAGGGTGAAACTCAGGGAGTCACGTCGTGGTGTTAATAGGATCTTTGGACATAGAGCCACGATTCCCCACTTGTCTCGGCCATATGGATGGAGTCAGAAGCCAGACAAATTCTCAGTCACAACTGCTCCTGGTGATCAACAGATATATGCCCTGTATTTGAGTGACACTAATAAACCTGTTGCAGATGATGGGTATCAGATGACTACCTCGAGACATGTAGACCTTAATAGCAGTTTTAGAGGCCGTCGTTTATGGGACGGTTGTATATACGGATGGGTATGACTCGGAATTGTTGAAACCTGAAATGAGCGATTTCGGATCGCAATCACATCGGATTCTGATTGCATCGGATCGAAGAATGTGGATTTGCTGATATCTACAAAGGCGGTTGAATATATTTTTAAATCCATATGTGTGGATTGGATTTTACATATATTTCTAGTAATTTGTATTATGAGTGGCGTAGGGTATTAAGACTTCACAGATATATTGTTTTTATATTGCTTTTATCCTATGTATGGATGTGCGATTTTAATGAAGATCCACGGTTGTAATCAGACAAAGTTATATTAGAATGCTTCCGAAGAGACTTGTGGGCCATAACCCACAGGCGCAGGATCAAAATCTTTACATGAAAAGGGATTTTGGGCTTACCTCAAGATTTCTTTTCATCAATGATCTCAGATTGGAAATACGATGATTAAGTAGATTCTCATCATATTATTATTTAGAATGTATAATTTGATTGATAGTTAACAAAGCTTGAATACGTTTTCATTGAGAATCCATCTCTTCAAACCATGAAATTTGTTCCAATTCAGTTAGGGATTTCATAGGGGTAGAGTTTATCTTTCTTAATTTCACTTCCTTTTGAAATATTCATACTCCTTGATCTACAAATAGTGAAAGCATCATTTGTTCCAATTCAGTTAGGGATTTCATAGGGGGTAGAGTTTATCTTTCTTAATTTCACTTCCTTTTGAAATATTCATACTCCTTGATCTACAAATAATGAAAGCATCAATTGTCACCAACCAAGGTCTTCAACGATTAGGGTATGTTCTCCGAAAATATATTTTGGTTAAAAAATTACAAAATCAATAAAATATTCCCATATATTCAAAGAAATGATAACATCATTGACTACATGCTAAGTTTTACCCTTGATATATCTACTATCATAAATATTGTTGGTGTAGATCTAAAAATAGAAACATTTAAATTTTGCATTGATTCCATCATCATTATATTAATAAACATTCCTAAATAAATTAACTAATTTGGAATAGAAATAATTGTAGATACGAACTGTAACTGTTATTACACTTGGATCAACATATTTTCCTATTGTAATGTTGTTGAGAATAGTTAATTTTCCAATTTTTTGTTGTAGTAGTTTGTTGTAGTATTGGTGGAACTTTTTTTTCTAATGTTTTAATATATGATTCCAAATGATTTTGTATAGATTGGTATATTCTTTATAGCTTGTAATAATGGAATCTCAACACAAACGTTCTTTAATTCATCTAAGAAAGCATGCTCAGTGGAGATAATAGTTGTATCTAAGTACACACTTTCTAGAAAAGGAGAAGATTTGGTCAACTATGATTGATCCTTCTCAGACTCAAGTAGTTTATTTACAATTGTAAGGTTATTTTTATTAGGAATCACTAATTTTATTTCTTCTTCTTCTATAATTACTCAAGGTTCCTTATTAATTATTTATGTAATATTAAGTGGATATTTTATATAGAAACATTGAATATCTGGGAAATTTCTTTCTTCTACATTAGAAATAGGCTTTCCAATAGTTGGGTTGATAATTGAGTAGGTCTTGGTGGTGGTTGGTTAGAAGATAGTTATAGCCATTGTAGTTGGATTATCTATGGTGGAGGAAGTATAGGATATGTTGTTGAGTTGACTTAGGATATTGAATAATTTTTCCTTGTTGTTGGTATTTTCCAAACGTAAAATATTGTTTTTGATATGGTTATTGAGGATAAAATGGCATATATGTTTTTTGGGTATCATAGGGAGGCTAGTTTCCATAATTAGGTACTCACAAACCATATTGAAAAGGTTGATTTTGGGCCTAATAAGGAGGCCATTCCTACCAAGCCATACAAGCATTCCAAGTATTTCATACAATATTTTCATTCTAATATTATAGAGATTGTTGAGTATAATCTTTATACATACTTGTTTTTCTTGGATTCCATGGCCTTTTAGGTGCAACATATTATAAATATTCCACTTCTTTAGTTTCCCTATTGTAAGTTGCTATCAATTCCCATAGTTTTGGAAAAAAAATAGTTTCACACTTTTCTACCGAGATGCTAAAAATTTGAATACTATCTAATGAAAATTCTCTTAGTGGATGTTTTTCCCTACACTTAGCACAAAATATTGATAATGCTTCATTTTTCTCTTCTTGCCTTTTGTTAGATTTTAATGTATTTATCTACGAGACAACTGTACATAACAGATTGGTTTTAAACTTTTATATCAAATTGCTTGATTATTCCCTTCTCACACTTCCTACAGTCACCCTAGTGATTTTGGAAAGAGTATTTTTTTGACCTTTGTCAGCCTTTCCCTTCCTCTAGAATATGTCTTCCACTACATAGGTATTTCTTCAAAAATTATGTAGGAAAATACTTCTCTCGTTTTCTCTCTAATACACTTTAATAAAATTATGTGAATTATCCGCAGCTGCGGGTGAACATTAAAGGAGGTAATACGGGCGGCCTTCCCACTGGGCAAGTGGCAGCCCAAATCTGCCAGCTGTAAGGGAAATCTACGAGCCTACCACCCCCGTCTTGTTATATTGAATGAGGGCCTTTACTCCGCCCTACAACTAGCCGTCGACTACATTATAGCTTGCCCGCGATTCGTCTCTCCGGTGTTTGGTTTGCAGTCCGTCTGCGTTGGAATGTCCATTGCTTGGGGCGTCGCTCTGAGGTATTTTAAGAGCCAGCCTCCGCTGGTCATGAATTATTTGATGTCTGTTCTATTTGTTGTTTGGCTGTGGATGCTTTGTCTGTTCGGTTTGCTGCTGGTTCTCGGGCCTTGGCAGTGGTCTCAAAGGTTTAGGCCTTGGCCCTCAGCACAGAAGGCCCCAGTCTCTTCCTTTGGGCGCCCTGGCTCTCCCGTCTGTAAGCAACAATATTCATGTGCTCTCACTGCGCCCCTCGACACTCCTGTTGACATTCCTGGTCGACTCTCTGTGTTAATTCTCACCTCGCCCCTCTGTGTTCCTTTTGACTCGAATCTGTTGCCCTATGTACTCATGTTCGCCATTAAGCCTTTGCGCAAGGTTAATTGGCTCTCTGTGACTCTTGGTTTGCGGAGATCCAGTTCTCTGTGCAGTCCCCATTCCAGTGTCATTCCAGAATGCTGCGTGAACAGCTCCGCCTTATTAGCCGAAGGGGTGAGTCTCGGGGAGGTTCCAGAGGAAGAGCAATCCCTCAGCTCTCCTCTCACACCACGAAATACTCCTCTGAAGAAGTTGACTCTCATGGTGCAAGGCGAGGCCGGGGTAGAGGCAGAGGTCGAGGCCGTGCAGCTGCGTGTTCGCACAACTCTCATCCCTCAACCCGTTTTCGGTTCCCCTATTCCTTGGACAATTCTACATACTTTGTGTCTGTTCGGATTGAGAAGTGCGATAAAGCAGCTCCTCCAGAGGTCCCTGCAGAGCCTAGGCAACCTTCTCCTATTCATTGTCAAAGAATTCAGCCTGCGGAGGCCTCGGGTGTTGTGGCGGGTCCAAGCGAGCCGGCTAAAGATGACGCTCCTTACACAGACTCGAGCGTGTCAGATCAGTATGGTTGCAGAATCATTGAGGAGCAACCATCCACCTCTGTGGATGTTTGAGCTTGCCTCTATGTCGTTTTGGTCCGGCTATGACCCCAGGTGGTCGTCTCTGCGGTTTTATGATGTTTGTTCGGCGACTTCAGTTCACAACCTTCTTCGTTGGATAGTTTTTGATAAGCTCAAGCAATGGCTCAGCTCTGTTCAGGTCGGATTCAGTTTTCATTTACGACTATGTATGCTGCTCTATCTCTGTTTGTATAACTCTCCGGACAAATCCCGGGATAGTTGGTTTTGGTATGTGTCAAATGGTCTGGCTTTTAGTGGGTTCCGGATTGTGTCAAACTGTGAGTCTTTCAGTTATGGTTTGTGTCAATTTTTTATCCTTTAGTTATCAAGAGTCTGTTGGACAAGTCAGATTTCAAAGGAAGTTTCACCCTCCAGTGTTAAAGTCCTGCTGAATCCATCTCAGTATGGAGAATTTTTTAGGCCAGCCTCGATGTAATCTTTTTTGTAAACTTTTTGTATAATAATAGAAGTAGCCTAATTTACAAAATAAAATAAAATTATGTGAATTATATATGGATTTAGTGCATTTTGTTTATATTTTTGAGAATTATAGGAAAATATTTCCAAAAGGTCTTTTGAAATTTCTTCCTCTTGTTAAGACTTCCTAAATATATCCTACTTAGAGTGTTTGGGCATACAATATGGTTCATATCTATTAATAAAAAAAAATTATCGTATATTCTGATTACATAATAGTATGTTACCCTAAACCCATAAATCATTTGAGAACAACTCCTTTTTTTTTTTTGTAAATTAGACTAATTCTATTAAAAAGAGAAGAGTATAGTACAATGAAGCTTGCATGCAAGCGAAGCAGAAAAGCAAGGGGGCCCAAAGAAATAGGCACCGCCTTGCTCCTTGGCTAAGAACCATGAGAGGGCTAATGAGAACATGAAATAACAAAGAACCGGAACTAAGCAGAGAGAACTACCCTGAGGGGATTGTTATTGTCACACGACTTTTTTTTCCTTTTTTCTTGCTTACTTTGACCCATTCAGTGGAATTTGGCTGAGCTGAAACAAGTTGAAGACTGTTCTGCCTTGGCGGTGGAACATCCTTCTCAGAATCTGAGGAAGAAGTGAGATGAGCACGTTTCTGAGAAATCTGAGAGACGGAGGGGTTTGCCGGATCATCCAAGGGAGCATCCAGCGGAATCTCAGCGTTCATTCCGTCTGGAACTATTTCCTCCTCATCTGAACTGGTGGAGTCTGAATCTTCCATAGGCGGAGGAGGCGCACATGGGTTCCAACTTTTGGACTTGGGCTTGCGCTTAGGAGTCTTCCTTTTGTCGAGGTACTGGGGACAAGAACTTTGGAGATGTCCTGTTTGATGACAATGGTGGCAGCAGAAAGCTGTGTTCTCGTAATCCAAAGTTTGAGTCCAATGGAAATCTCCATACTTGAGATTAATCTGATCCGGCAGTCCTCTGCTTATATCTATTTCTGCACAGAATCTGCCATAAGTGTAGAGCCCATTTTCCTTTCGCGAAGAGTCTACAGCCAGGTAGCTTCCTAAAGTATCTGCAATTGCTATGAAGACCGAAACGTGCCAAAGATGCATCAGAAGGTTCGAGAGCCTTACCCAAATGGGAGTTTTGGTGATAACAACTGTGGAAGGGTCGAAGTCTGGAAACCAAGGAGTAAGAAAAAGCTCTGTCGAGCCCCAAAACCAAGGGCCTCCCGTTAAGGCCTTCTGATAATCTTCTTCTCGGTCAAAATCCACAATGAAGAATCCTTTTGAACATAAGTGTATCTCGCTTTTTTTAGTCCAATTGGTGTGAATCCATTGGTATAGATCTGATGTGCGAGGCCATAGCCCATTGAATCTGCATATAAGTGCGACTTCTGCATAAAGTTGATATCGATTATCAATCCCAGAATGGGAGAGATTGATTGAAGGAATGTCCTCTGATTTGTCTACCAGAAAGGGCTTTGGAGCCTCAGATGGATGGCCTGCTGATGGAGTAGGCTGTGAATGGGCAGCATCTTTGTGGACAACATCTTTAAAGGAGAATGAAGGGGCAGAGGAGGACTGCCTAAAGGAACCACCTCTCAAACGAAATGTAGCCACAATAGAGGCATCCTTTTGAATGCTGTAATAGGAAAGAGGAAGGGTATTCATGAGTTGCTTACCCTTGTATAGCAATATGAGGTAATAGGAGGGGATTCCTAGCCGGCTTTCAAGATTTTGCACGAGGTCCTGCACAAGATCCATAGCGCGTGCCCATTGCATTGTCGTCTTGCCCGAGAGATTGACTTGGATTTGAAAAGCGAGTGATTCTTTAAGCAGATCTGGTACAGATCTGGCCCCTGCTGCCTGGTTCAAACAGATCCAGGATTCCTTCGAACCATGGCGAGGAAAGGGAGAAGCTTCTTCTCTGCATTTGGCTTTATCGCCCCAGGCTGCGCAAGCATTAAGTATGCAGGGAAAAAATAATTGGAATCCTCTTTCCGGAGTTCCAACTCTTGTGATTGATGGATCTGATGCAGAGATTTTGCTCTGTGGCTTTTGCATGTCCCATATCAATGGATGGGCGACCAGATCTTATGTGGTTTGAGTCCGATTTATCATATGGGCCCGATCCGCCCTGCGGGTATCTGGTTCGAAGAACCCCGGTCTCGATCTGCGCATATTCCCCCTGTGCTCCTCCCAATCCACATAAATTCCATGCAGAAGCCTGTGGGCACTATCGAGGATGCACCGGAATGCCACACTATCAACGATGTTGTCCTGCTTCAGAATAAACGATCCTCTGTAACCATACGGAGTACTCAAGTTGAACACGACCTCTGCAACTTCACGAATATCGGCTGGGAAAACTGTCGATTTCAGGTCACCAGATTCATAACGAATGACACGGCCTAGGTTCGAAGTCCATAGGCGATCAAAATTAATTCCCTTCCCCGAAAGAGCTTGGCTGCAGCCGTAAGGCCTAGCGTGCACCACGACACCGCCCTCGGGCATAAACAGGTCATTCATGAGGCCCGTCCCATCCATGCCGAATAAAACGTCAGTGACCGCCATCAAGCGGATCTGGCTCGCCATGTCCATATCTTCAAGGTAAGATACTTGGACAGTTTTAAAGAAACCTGTTGCCATGACCGTTTGCTACAGCTTCTGGACGTCTTCTTCAACGTGGTGAGTCTCTATTCGAGAACAACTCCTTTTAAGGTAGCTATAAATGTACAATTTTTTTATGGATCATTTGTGTATCCATATGTGTAACACAATATTTCAAACTAAAACTGGAAAGCATCAAGATCTTCAATTGAGATACCATAAAAATTTGTAAGTATAGATGGGATTATTTTCATTTTTACCTAGTGCCAGAGACTATTGCTGCATCCAAAATTGGAAATACAAAGTGACATAATCTTTTGACTCTTGTGCTCTATATATTTATCCTCTCTCCACTCTTCTTTATATTCCTATGCCAGATCCTCTTTCATCATGATATTCTTTTGATTTTCTCTCTCTCTCCTATTATTATTTCTCCATTTTCTAATTCTATTGTTTATCTCTTTACTCTTTCCCTTGGTCTTTCAATTGCATAATCTATATTGAGTTCTTGTTCCTCATTCTCTTTCATATATTCTTCCTAAAATACCCAAAGTTCATTACATAATCACAAGGGTTTCCTACTCATGCTCTAGTAGATGTGGTTATTTGAATTTGTACCTCCTTTGATGTTTCTATAACCAATGATGTTCCTTGAGTAGATGTACTTAGTTGTAATTATGCTTCTCTTGCTTTCTCTACAAATATCAATTGTTCCTAAACTGCTTGAGTTCTTGGAGTTAAAATAGTAGTGGGGGGTTTATTTCATAAAATACAAAATATTTCCTAACTTTAATAGATTAACCTCCAATATTCATATACCTAATTAATCTATTCATATATAAACAAGATAAACTAATTTATTCAAAGCTTTCATAGGTATAAAATCAAGTAGTGAGATCTCATGCCTCACATAGCTCCCACAACAATACCAACTTCTCTTTTAGCATGGATGTTTTCATACTCAATAAATTGTGGTTGATGAAAACTTTTGTGGGTTGTAATCATTTGTTTGCCCAATATTTCGGCTTGTCGAGTTTGTTGATTGAGAAAGAGTTTCAATATTATTGCATCAAATAGAAATATTATTTAAATAAAATAAAATCAAATATACATATTCAAGTCAAGTTAGCTCATTAACACCCCTAGGGGTCTCACTCGCTAGAAAAAATAAGCTATAGTGTATTTATTAACTCTTAAGGTTAAAAAAGGCTCGCAACAATAGTTTGTAGACTACAACAATAACAATAGTTTCTTGGCTAAAATGAAAGTTTAAAATTGGTTAGAAGTAAGTTATGCCGAATCTAACTAAATAAAATTATTGTGTCCGAATAGAAACTAATAGAAGATAAAAAAGTAGAAAGTTATAAAAGATAAAAAAAAATGTATTTATAAAGAAATTAATACACAAGAAAGGCAGGGATATTTACACATCAAAAATGCGTCCACCTGACACAATTTGGAGGCCTTTAGACTTTCTATTGAATAGACAACAAAAATATACTAAATGTTCAAACTCACAGCCAATATATTTTAAATGGTAGAAACAGGTGTAGCACTTAATTAAAATATTTTCTATATGAAAGAAATAAATACCCTAGTCTCGCTTCTTATAATTATTCATACAAATTGAATATAACAAATTCAGTTATAGATCATCTATGAAAATAATACAACAAATTTGACCTCTTCTAAATCACGAACCAACAATGTTATGAACCCTGGGAACAAAACCCACGTCTTTGTTTTTGCCGGAATTGTTTGCAACTATCTAAACAAAGGACAATTTACAAGGTGAATTTCTTCCATTAAATATTGTTAAAAAAGTGAATTACACCATCAAATTCTCTAAATCATCAGAAATTATTAAAAAATTAATGTAAATACATTCATTGTGCTTTATTTATCTTTACTGTGGAAAAACGTTAGCAAAATAGCAAAGTACGCAAGAGTGAAGAAAATTTGGAATTGCAGATGAACCATCTTAGGATAAGAATTATTGGAAAGGATCCAACAGAGTATTGTTATAGCATAACTCAATTCTTCACTGTGAATGACAATTAACATTCATGAACTAAAAACTTAACTTTTCAGTTAATAGGATAATTGAATTATTTTTAATAATTATTTTAATATTAATTTTATTTTTTAATTAATTATAGATATTTATTTATTTTATTTTTATCAATTTTTAGGTTAAGTAATTATTAAGAAAGTAATAATTTAGTCATATTCAATTACAATATTATTACAAACATATTCAATTGTTGAAGCTAAACATTCTAAATTATCTATATTGGATTATTACATTATTTTTCATCTATATCATTGTTTTTATAGTGGAAAAATTAGTGATAATTTTTATTGACAAGTACCAATATGGAGAACTAAGAATAAAACTTTTTGGGTCTGTTTTGAGTCATTAAACAGAGTTTTTTGGGGCCAAAAAATTATCACTTTAGTGGAAGATGTACGAATGCTATTATATGGTCAAATACCTTTCCAATGGTGCAACATTGTGTGACGTGTCATTTGGAGTTCCTATGAAACATTTATGCCTCCTACAATTTGACCTTTTGTGTTTGACCACCTTGGTATAAGTAGCTATCACATTAGCCCCGCAACCCATGCATATTAGGAGTCACATGCTAACCTTGAAGAAGACTGTAGAAGACTCTAGAAGACTCTAGAAGATCTAGAAATGTCACTAGGAGGAGTAAGGATTCCATTCAATTGTATTTTGTTCCATAGTTGAATAGAGAAACTAGGATTGTCATAAGACATAAGCAATATGAAGGGTAATAGGTGCTCAATATGTATGGTGTGTTATTGATGGCATGTATTAACTATGGATGGATTCATTACTTATATGGAGAGACCTAAACCCTCTATTTATAGGGACAATAGTGGTTAGAATCCCTATCTACTTATCATGAATAGTTTTTAACAATGGCAAAGTCAAGACTATGGATAACATTTAGTTATTAGAAATCTACATCTACAACTATTTCCATTCTTGGAAAATTTGTGTTGGAAATAATTAGAATTTAAAATTCTATGAAGTCATGTAGATTTTAGGGGAACTTTCTACACTAGTACTATAGCTATTATGGATAATATCAATGTTGCCCCTATAAACACCTATAAAGTAAACAATTGGATATGTCCCACAACTTTCATAGGTTTAGTAGAGGTGTAATATGAGGTGAAATGGAGGCTAAACATGTTAAAATGAGCATATATTAGCAAGACTTGTGGAAGTATCACAAGTGAGCATTTTTTTAAGTGATAAAAAACATGTTGGGTATACTTGTAGCAAGGATATGCAAATAATAATAATCTAAATAATTATAATAAGGATATGCAAATAATAATAATATAATTAATTATAATAAGAAATATGTAAATAATAATAATCTAATTAATACTTTGTAACTATAATTAGTTATAGAGTATAAATTATAGTTATTTACATACTCTACCCCCAAGTTGAGATAAGTAAAAAAATAGCACACTCTAATATAGAGACAAAATGGCCTTTTTCAAGGGCATTTTTTCTCGGCAACTTTAACCAAAATCTAGGATATTTTTAAAAACTTGAGTTTAAGTGGTTTAAGCTATACAATTGGAATCTCAATCATACATGAAATTGTATTACTTGATTTAGGTGAAACAAATTACTATTACTATCAAATTCTATTTATACATTCAAAGATGTATTTTAAACAACAAAAATCTCAATCATACATGAAATTGTATTACTTGATTCAGGGGAAAAAGATTACTATTAATATCAAATTTTCAAAATCCCGCCAAAAACAAAAAAAACTTGCTAAATTTAAATAAATAAAATTATTATTAGTTTTATGGAGTTAAGTTAGTTGAATTTAGTTTGGGTGGGGGAGTGATGGGTGTCCCTGCTCTTTACCTTATCATAAGGGGTGAACATGTCTCTTTGAATTGAAATCCGTATACGGGAGAACAAATCATGGTACCAAACCCAAACCTACCAATCCAAACAATAATATTAATATAAGTAAAATATGGCTATTAATATCACATTTTCATTTTCAAACTCTAGCAAAAAAACAACTAAAAATTAATATATATAATTAATAAATTTATTATTAATTTTATGGAGTAGGATAGTTGAATTTAGTTAGGCGAGGAAAGTGGTGGTGTGCTTTACCTTATCATAAGGGTCAAACATGTTCCTTGAAAACTCCTCAGTTAAGATTGTTATTATACTAATTTTCTCATATTTTTAAATTCTCGAAGAAAACAAAGAAGACTTTTAATAAATTAAAATTAATAAAATTATGATTAATTTTATGGAGTTATGTTAATTGAATTTATTGTTGGTGGGGGTGCCTACTCTTTGCCTCTACTCTTTGCCTTATCACAAGGGGCAAACATGTCCCTCGGAATTGAAACCGGTGTGAGAACAAATCATGGTACTCCTTATGTTAACACAACCGAGGAAACATGTTCCTTAGAAGTGCCTCGTTAAGATAAATAAAATATTTCTATTGGTATCACATTTTCATTTTCAAACACTAGCAAGAAAACAAAGACAAATTAATAAAGTTAATTAATAAAATTATGATTGATCTTAGGGAGTTAGGATAATTGAATATAGTTTGGGGGGGAAGTGGTGGGGTGCTTACTCTTTACCTTATCATAAAGGGTCAACATGTTCGTTGGAAGTACCTCAATTAAGATAATTAAAAATTTATTATTACTCTCAAATTTTCAAACTGTCTAAAAAACAAAGAGTGTTTTTAATAAATTAAAACTAATAAAATTATGATTATTTTTAGTTTTGGTGGGGTGCCTACTCTTTACCTTAGAACAAGGGGAAAACATGTCTCTTGGAATTGAAACTGGTGGACCTTACAACAAATCATGGTACCAACCCCAACGTACCAATCCAAAGAATAATATTAATATTCTAATGTTAAAATCACAACCAAGTCAAACATCAAATTAGGTATGCGAACCCTTTGTTTGTTAAACAAGGGACCCACTTGAGTACTAAAGTTATGTGTATACCTTAAACCCCTCTACATAGAACAAAGTGCCTCATTAAGATAATTAAATATGGAGCATGGCCTTTTCCGTCGGAATATGGAAATACAATTTCTATGGAGATTGTTATTTCTAGTGGTCTAAAATGCACTTTTGAATGTATCAATGGATTCAACTACTTAAAAAACCGGTAAATTACTCAAATTTTACAAATTAAACAAGTTAAATTTATGATTTCTAAAAATCTCTACCATATTTTAAGCATAACTGAGAAAAAAAATACAAAAAAATACCATTTATTAAGTAAAATATTAATTAAAATATTAATATATACCAATTTCAAGTCCAGCCCAAAATAAAACGTATTAATAATTTTAAATTAATAAAAATATAAATTATTATGAAAATCTAAATTCACATATAATATAATTAAATTGGTTAAATTTTATTAATTAAATTTAATTGGGAAGATTAAAAAAATAAGTGATATTCTATTTACTCAAATTTAATAAATGAACTATTGAATTTAAATTTTTAATGTTCAAACAGCTAAAGTTTTAATTTCAAGCATAGTTGGGAATATTTTCTAACCAAAGACCCCTCTCATTTAATGTTTTTGTTAACAAGCTTTTTAAGATAGTGGTATTAACCGTTGCTATTTTTTTGAAGAAAGTGCTATGTTCTACCATTTTATTATTTCTATGCAATTTTTTTTTCTTATGCTTATCCATATTTAAAGATCCTGTGACGCAGTTCATGAATAATCATTTATTCATGAATTTTATTTAAATTTTAAATTGTGTTTTTCGAAAAATATTTATATTTTAATTTCACAAATTTTAAATAGTTTAACCACACATGTACATACGGCAGATGATTTAACATATAAATATATGCTAACCATAGAAGCATTGTGGCCTTCTGTTGATGGTTATTTTTTCTTACTAGATTGAGCAGTGGTGCTGTAGCTTCTGAGTACAAGGTACATAGCCTTTCAGTAATGTTTTCAAGCAGATGGTTTGTAACTTAACCATTGCTATATAAGTCTATACTCGTTATACAAGCATTGTCTGGTTATATTGTCAGCTTATCGAATCGTTTTTGGGTTATTTTATCAGGTTAAATATGGGTAACTTTTCTGATAAGGCGGCAATGGTCCCGTGACTTCTGAGTATAAGGTACGAAGTCGTTCTGTAAAAACTTTAATAGCTCATGCGTGCTTGATCTAAACAGAATGGGAGTTCATTTTTCTATTTTTAATACTGAAACACCTATTAGTTTATTTGTTTATACTTAGTTTCCCTATTATAGCTTGCTGTGTTTTGCTTTTCATGTATTGAGTAAATTTTCTTCAATATTTAAGCTTGTGGCTTCTTGTTAGTTCCCTTCCTTATATAGACCAGGGATTTATTTTTTGATATTGAAATTTTTAGTTTTGTTTGTTTATCAACTCGCTAAGTTTATTTGGGCAAAGCCTGGGAGATCATAGTTCAAATCTCATTGAGTACACTGGCCTGCTGTGGTGGATGCTTGAAAAGCAGATTCCCCACCCCACCTTGGCCGCACTAGCGTCTCGCTTTGCTAAAACCATAGGATCTTAGTATATTGACTTGCAGGATATTGGATGTACTCTTGGTGTTATAGTGGTAGCTAAGGGGATTGATCCTGGGTCTCCAATAAATTAGGACTTGCAGGATATTGGATGTACTACTGGTGTTATAGTGGCAGCTAAGAGGATTGATCATGAGTCTCCGATAAATTAGGACTGACAGTTACAGATTCACGATATAGTTAAAAAAAAACCAACTATAGAAAAAACCAAATCTCTTCTAATACAAATTGGATAGATTCAAGCCTCACCCTGTCTTATCTGAAACCCTAACGGATGTTCATGTTCACATAACTGAAGTTCGAGACAACTTTGTATGACTATTTTTCATCGATCCGCTTTTCCATATATTTGGCACAGATGTGAGTGGCCTTTGGTAGGAGAGTGGACTTTGGTAAGAGTGTTTAGGTTTTCATATTTTACCCGAAATTTCTATAGTAACCATGTCTAAAACTTTTAGATTTTTACTTATGCTTGAATTAACACTTTTCCCTTAGAAATCACCTCCAACAACCAGGCCTAAAACTTTTAGATTCTTAGCGATTCTTAGCAATGTGAAGGCTCTTTTCCCTTTCCTCTCGATATATGTTGCTAGGTTTTCAAATTTTATCTGAAATAATTATCTCCCTCAAACTACCATGCCTAAAATTCTTAGATTCTTAGTTATCCTTGAATTATATGTGAAATGCAATTGTCAGGTTTTTCTCCATTTCCTTTCCATATATTTGGCATGCATTGTGAGTGGCCTTGGGTAAGAGACTGACCTTTGTGGAAAAATATTATTTTTAAGATAATTCATGTTAACAATGTTTTTTTGTTTGGTTAATGTAAACATTGTTCAATATTTTTGTTAATAAAATAAAATACATGTTATTGTAATTGTAAAAACTTATGGTGTATCAATTTTTTTCAAATTTTTGTTTGTACTTTAAAGATCATGTAATTTAGTTAGTTAATATTTTTGATTTTATATTTATTTTTCACTATTACTTAACATATAAATATATATTAACTATAAATATCATTAACTTATGTTTGGAATTAAGAATAGTTAAATTTTTTTGTCCTGCCTGGAACACAAGTTTTGGGGCTTAGGCTCCTCAAGACAAGGTACAATTCCTTTTTGAAAATGTTTCAAACAAATTTTAGATAGCTTCACAATAGCTATACATACTGCAAATGACTGAACAATAAAGTTATTATACAAAATATATATTCTAACTTACCATGCAGGTGACTTAACATATAAAGCTATACTAATTTAACCATTATTGTACTTTGATGTCAGGTTAAATATGGTAAAAAAGTCTTTTTACTGGTAAATATTGTACATGATTTAGCATACAAATCTGTACTCATTATATAAACATTGTATGTTTTCAGGTTAGAGCTGGTTAACTTTTCTCACCAGGTCAAGCACTGTTACTGTGACTTCAGAGTGCAAGGTACAGAGTGCAATGTACACAGCTTTCTTGAAAAAAAATCAATAGCGATTCCCTCCCTATTTCTTGTTGAGTGGTGTCACTTCCCATTTTCCCAATAAAGCTGATAGCCAATGCCTTCAGCACTTACTTTGCATTGATTGATTGGTTTTAAAATAAATTTTCAGCTGATAGCCAATGCCTTCAGCACTTTTAATTGCTATGGTGTTTAAATCACCTTTAGCCTTTAGATATGGTAGAGCTTATATGGTCGAGCGTATTGTAACGCACAGGTAAACCTAGTAACAGTATATTAGATGTTTTAATAGGTGCTAGTAACAGTATATTGAAACTCTTACTAAATGTTTTTATATGTGGGGAATTAAGTATTGATTGATTGTAAAATAACCTTAATTGTTACGGTGTTAAATCACCTTTAGATATGGTAGAGTTTATTATAAGGCAACCCAGTAACAGTATATTAAATGTTTTATAGATGAGATATATATTGTTGAATTGAAATATGGCATATACCAATTCAACAGTATATAATTCAATTTATACAGCATAGATATTATATCGGACTGTATATTGTTGGCCCATTCTGTGTAAATCAATGATAAAATTAATAGTTAAATTTATTGTTTTTCCATGCTATTTGTTATTGAATGAGAACATTATGGATCCTAGATATAAGATGAAAAGGCAATAAACTAACTCCATGATCCTGTGCATAAATTTATATTCTCTAATATTCTCACATTACGTGTATCAACGGTAGCATTGGTCATC
The DNA here is from genome assembly GCA_000404065.3 of Pinus taeda. Lineage (NCBI taxonomy): Eukaryota > Viridiplantae > Streptophyta > Pinopsida > Pinales > Pinaceae > Pinus > Pinus taeda. Next base: position 38,799 of record APFE031759111.1, on the reverse strand, counting down.
TTCTTTCACATTACATATATCAATGGTCATATGTTTAGCAATAAAGTTTGGCTAGTGTAGGAGCCCCTTCGCTGAAATATGTACGAAACCCCTGGCATAAACAATGAAATCAACGGGGCTTTGCATTAAAATGGCAACTTTATCAATTATCCACTACCTAAGAGGTCTGAATCTGTGCAAGAACAAAGACATTCATCATTCAGCCAAACTCCCTCATGTGTTTAAGATTTAAAGCGGTATAAAAGTTATGTTCCCTGAAGAATAAATTCAGAGGTTAAGACTGCGTCAACCTGAGTTGTCAGGTTATTATTGTTTTTCTTTCAATGAATGATTAAAATTCTAGGTCTAGATTTTTATTCGATCCAAAATTAAAATATTATTTCCTTATTTTTATAATTTGTTTTTGTTATTATTGTTACCATATCTACAGTGATTTCGGCGCTGGATTTTACTTTGAAGATGGTATCGATTAGAAAAGGACGGAAGGGATTAAAATTCAAAGATGTAGCAGCGTTCTATGATGTTCCTCCTAACGAGATGGAACAGTCTGCCCCTTCAGGCAGCATCACTGCACCGGCAGATATTCGGTCTGCTCCTTCAGGCAGCGTGACTGTACCCGGAGATGTTCAGAATATAATGTCTGATGAGGTTAAAGGGAAGAGGTTGGAAACAGAAGGTCTGCCCGATATTTTGAAGAGCACAGATACAGAACATAGAGAGGAAATTGCTGGAGATGTAGAGGAACACAATTGCGAAAACACAGAACATGCCATAAGTTATACATGCAAGATATGCGAGGGCTCATTCCCAAGTCTGAAGTCGGTGCTAAGCCACTGTGCAAAATCGAAAACATGTTCCAAAAAATTGGGAACATATGAGAAAGCGGGTAAACGCTATTGGAAGAAGTTCAGAAGTCTGTCTGAACTTATGAAGACAACTGCTTTACATGAGGAAGAGAAAAGTGTTGAGTTGAAACCAAGGAAAACTAGAAAACAGGACCAGGAACAGAATTTACTTTCAGGCCAAGGGAGTAAACACACCACCTTCCAGCCTTACCAGCTCAGGCCAAGGACGAAAGGCCAATATCTTCCAGCTTACCAGCTCAGGCCAAGGACGAAAGGCCAATACCTTCCAGCTTACCAGCTCTTTCGTAGGAGTATTTAGTACAGCATAGTATAACCATAGATTGCCACTCCCCATTACAGTGGGCTAAGCCATGACAACCTTGGATCTATTATTCTAGTTGTTTTATCTAGAGGATGCAAATGCTTTTATGTTGTTTTTTCTTGAAACAATATTATGGAATGGGTAAATATAATTTTGTTACTAGTAAATGCACTTCGTTTATCTGGTATTTATTTATCTTTTCATCGCTGCCTCGCTTGCCAGATTGCTGCAGGAAGGTATCGCAAATCCTTTGTGTGAATCAACAATCATGGTTAGAATCTAAGATACATTAATGGTTGGAATCAACAAGAAATCAAACAATAATTAGTTAAATTGTATTCATTAGCAGTGTATGTATGAGTAAATCAGTAAAAAAATAAAAATACAAAAATATAAGAAGCATGGTCTTTTTTATTTCTAATGGAATCAAGACAGAATAGTTTGCTTATAGAAACAAGAAACATAATAGTTTGCTCATGGACATAGAGAGACATAATAGTTTGCTCATGGACAGAGAGATGTTTAGTCTTCTACCGTTTTCCAATGAAAGGTATTTTTCTCCTTCCCTTTCCAAGATCTCTCTTCTAAAAAGTGGTGAGAAAGGTTCAATGGAGGATGCTCACCAAGCAACCACGGGTGAATTACAATGAGAATCCAAGGAAATTTGTGTAGCATAACCCTTCTTTCTCTTTATTAACCAAACTGTTATCCCAAGGCCTCAATTTATAGACTTCTTCATGGCTTACATGGCTTCATGTTCAATGGATTGGGTAGGATTCATTTTAGTGCTTTCATGTTTGAAATGGCCATGGGAAAAATTTGGGGGCTCTAGTAGCCTTCCTTGGGTGTGTGGGAGGTGGAGGGCATTGAGGTGACTTATGTATTTTGTTAATGACAAGATCTTCGTTGATCCTTGCATCATTTCTTGTTGAAGAGAAGTTTTCATCAAATATACATGGATATCACAAGATTAATCATATTTAGAGCTAATTAATTTCCTTAGGTAACCATGATATGACTTGATTAATGATGGTCTCTAGTAGTCCAGTGGTGTTGAAGAAAAGTGTAACTTGGTTGGGTATTTGTAAATGTAATTTTGATCTTTGTACTTATCAAGAAAAAGAAATATTATTTTTGTAAATTATTAAAATGAGTTTCTTGCACATTCCATAGGCAAGGAAAGTCAAAGAATCAAAGCCATGTTAAAAATCTCTTCTTGAGCATGAATATGGGTCAACCTAGTGTCAATTAGCCCTCCAAGACAAGCACCATCCTCCAAATAAGAAGAGTGCCAGCAAAACCATGAAGAGACACATTATAAATACCTCCCGAGTTAAGGGGGAGTGTTGAAGAAAGTGTAACTAGGTTCGGTGTTTACAAATGTAATTTTGATCTTTGTACTAGTCAAGAAAAAGAAATACTCTTTTTGTGAATTATAAAAATGAGTTTTTTTCTCATTTCATAAGTCTAAGAAAGTCAAAGAGTCAAAGTCATGTATAAGGAGCTCTTCTTGAGCATATGTGTAATGTATGTGGATCAATGGAATGTCTAGAACAACACAAGCATGACCGCTCTTGATGAAGTTGGCCTCCAAACAAGATAAAATATAGTCATATGGGCCGAGAATGAAGACACAATAGTTCATTTGTACAGGTCTACTTATTATAGAGATGAAACCACTATATATACCCAGTGAGGGTCTGCGCAAAATAAAGAAATGGAAATCAGATTCCTCTGTGATTTTTGTGGGTATAGTGTAGAAAGAAAACTTAGACTTTCTCGATTAACTTGATGGGTACGGCAGTCTGTAATGCACATTCTCTAAAATTTCATGGATATTTACAGTTGTACAATTGCACTCTGAGCACAATCATTTATGATGGAGAGGATCACCATGATCCCACTATAGTCTCGGCACATTTTCTATATTACACTATCGGCATAACTATGATCACAATATCTCTTTCTCGACATACTTATAAGATGAAGTCATGGTCTCGATATATTTAAAAATGAAGGGATACACACTGAGAATACTCTTTTGGAATAGTCAGAGTCAAGGCATAAGTATGATGATAAGGATCTTGGTGATCTCAGAGAAACACACTTTGTCTCATATTTTGGACGTAGTCATAATCATTGCAGAGTGACTTCATGAACATGATGAAGATATAATTACAAAGGCATAATCATAATAGAAGATCTCGGTGTAGCTTTACTATATAAAATTTGTAGGTGTAGTGATGTTCTTCATAATTTCACAGTAATAATCTTAATAAATATGTAGTGATGATCTCAATAACGATCTGAGTAAATGTACAATGATAAACTTAGTGAATGCACAATAATGATCTTGATAGTGTCGAAGCTATGATGATCTCAAAGGTGACCTTGGTGAAGGAGCAATGAAGGTGATGATTTGAGCACTGAAGAGGATTGGTGACTTGGTGTTGATTTGGGGTGGCATCCGATGTGCTCTAGCCACTAAATTTAGTCCAGAGGTCGGGGCACATAACATCTCCAATACCCAGAAAGGGTTTGGGAAGATTCTAAATAGTTGAGGAGATATTAAAATAATTAGTATTTTTAATGGAGTCCCTAAGTTTAAACTTAGGGAAAATAAAATATGAATGTGTATTAATATGAAACTATGTTAGAATGGTCCAAAAGACATGGATCAAGCCAAATCTAATCTTAGCCATTGATTAGGGACTTAATCTCTGCCGTTGTATGTCAACAGGAAAGATATAAAGGAGGCTTGAGGGTCACTTGGAGAATACACCAGAGTGATCAATCATTCTATTCTCTAGAGCACGGTTTGCTAGGAGAGATAGAATTAATGACCGGGAGATGTAGCTGAGGGGCATTTGAGTATAGATAGACAAAGAGAGAGAGTGTCGGGAGAGCAATGCAGTAGCCAATGGGAGTTTTGCAGATCTAGCCAGGGATCACGCAGGGCCATGCAGAGGCAGCCGAGAGCTGTGCAGAACCTCAAAGAGGCTAGCATTGATGATGCAGAGGGCTAGAGGGCTAACACAAGGCATCTAGGGCTGACGTAGACCCATCTGGGGTGACACAAGGCTAGCGTAAGGCAAAGAGGGGCTCACACAATCTAGAGAGAGGCTGACACTGGGGTTTGTGGGGCAGATTTCTGCTGAGTAGATGTCGGAAGGATTATTCGAGGTTTCAGCCAGAGGATTTGTCATAAACTGAGAGGTATTACAACCAAAACTATTCTCTATTGGGTAGGCCAGTTTCGCACCTAGATTATACTCTAATATTACTTAATAAAAAAACCCTCACATAGCTACACCGACTTTTCCACATTGGGTTTTTCGGCAGACATTAGTCCAAAAATAATGGTGTCATATTGTGTGTTTATTTATGTTTCTTTTAGTTGCTGATCTATAATATGTTGAGCATGCACTGGTGTTTATTTTCAGTATTTACATTGTAAATAACTTGTTAAGGAAAATAACAAGTACATAAGAATAAATCAGATAAAGTGCATGGCAGGTTTCTAACTAAGTAAACTTAGAAACTTCAACATGGTATGAGAGCATGATTGCAGATCACAGGAGGACTAAAGGACATTAGTTGAGTGGAGCAATAGCAGTAGAAAACATTTGTCCTGAGGTGACAAAAGTTGTTTCTATTAGAGCAACAACAAGGAAGGGTGACGCAGTGCGTGCATCATCAAGGGTGAGCTAGGAAGAGGCAGCGTAGAGGTGAAGGAAGGCAGGATAAGCCTGACGTAGATCCACGCAGTAGTTGGGAGGGCTAACACACTTGGTTGAGGAGGCCAGGTTGCAGTGCCGGGATTGCGCAGAGCCTAGGAGCTCTCACCTTCAAGTTGTTGGGGTTTAGAAGGCTGTGGAAATATTGCAGAGTGGAGCTAGTGAGGTATTGTTGTTGAGTCTTGAAAATGTCATTCATTTCCATTACACTTTCACTATTATGTCCACTATATCACCTCCATTTCACTACTATGTCACCACATTCATCCCACTTTCATTATCATTGGGTCACATTTATGTTTTTCCAAATTTTATTAATTCTAAGCCTTTTAAGTGAATTTGTGGTTAAAAATTAGAAAATAATGTGCATATGCTTATACCTAACAAATGGGTTGAGATTGTTGACATGTGTAGGTTGAAAGGAGGCTTCTAGAAGACCCTTACATGGCACTCTAAGGCCAAATTCGAATTTGAGTGGAAAGAATCATGGGATCATGAGGATATCTATCACATCTCCTAATTGTACTGTAACTCTAAGAACACATGTGTCTTATCAGTTCCTATTTTGATTAAGGCTCTAGAGGTAGAGGGAGAGATTTATGGACTCTCATTAATGAGATGACTTCTCATGTTTTTGTATAAATAGGAGATCTCTTTCCTATTTGTTAGCTTGGCTTGGCTTTTAGTTATTTAGCTTGGAGTTTGTAGTTCTTCCTTGATGGCTTTTGAAAGCTTTGGAGAGCTTTGTTGTACTTTGTGATTTTGAAGAATTTGAATAAAGCTTTGATATTCTCAACATGGAAGGAGATGTGAAGTAGATGTCATGGAGCACATTAGAATGTAAAGTAGAGTAGATTTCATTTTGTAATTTTGCTTTGATTTCATTATATCATTTGATTGCTTTCAAGTTTGATAGTTTAGATTTTTCATTCATGCAATTTTAATTCATGTAAGTGTGTTCAACCGGTTGATTGTAGATTAGTTTTTTTCTTTACATGTTTTTGCATCAAATAGTGACATGAGATTTACCTCTCTGCTGACTTTGTTTTTTTTAGCTTTTCAATTTCAGTTATGCTTTGATTTCAATCTTGTTCATTTGCTTTGTTAAGTTAGTTTAGAAATCAACTCACTCATGTCATTGACGATTACCTCCGAAAGCCATAGCTAGACTAACTAGCGAGGGATCGAAATATGAATGTTGTGATTTGATTTTAGTATATTTTTTTGCAATTAGATATTGGATTGCTCATTTCATTGACGGTTACCTCCGAAAGCCATAGCGAGACTAACTGGTGAGGGATTGAAATATGAATGTTGTGATTTGATTTTAGTTTACTTTTCTGCAATTAGATATTGGATTGCTCATTTCATTGACGGTTACCTCCGAAAGCCATAGCAAGACTAACTGGCGAGGGATCGAAATATGAATGTTATGATTTGATTTTAGTTTACTTTTCTACAATTAGATATTGGATTGCTCATTTCATTGACAGTTACCTCCGAAAGCCATAGCAAGACTAACTGGCGAGGGATCGAAATATAAATGTTGTGATTTGATTTTACTTTTTATTAGTTTGCAGTTTTTGATTTGTTTGAGTGCAATAGCTTAATTTTTATTTCTGTATTTAGACAAGCAACAGAGACAGTGATTTCATGATCAATATTTCATATTTTGTTTGATTGAAGTAGCTGCATAATTACACTTTTGTTTAAGTACTAATTCCATCAATAACATGTTTTGAAATCTTTTTAAGTGCTAAGTTTTGGAAGTTACCATTAGGGACATAGACCTTGTCTTGAAATCTACATCCATACTTGACCTTTAAAAGTATTCTTAAGACCTTAGAATAGGATTTCCATTTACATTAGACACTTTAGGAAACCAACAAAATAAAATCTATAAAACATCGAAGTACGGAAAAGGTTAACTAAGTACATATGGTGCACCACACTTCATTAGTTTACGATACTTAGATTGATAATTTATGTAGAGCAATTTAAGACGTTAAATTGAGTAGAAAACTGTAGTCAGAAAAGTACTTGATAGAGCAAGTCCATAGGATTTTCTACCGAGGTTTTCTAGCTGAGGAGCCTGGATTAATTTTCAGCTGCATATGATGATCAGAGTAGGGGGCATCTTGATAGCAACAGAAGTATTTCCAGGAGGGAAATCGGGACTCAAAGGGAGTCCATAAGAGAAATTGTAAACAGGAAGTAGAGACTTAGAGGAGTCGAACAGAGAACTTCTAAGAGGGAAGTAGAGGAGCGTCATGGCACTACATGGAGTAAGAGACCAGGATGGATTGGACGGAGTATCGAACTTCGCAATTTGGAAGGCCAAAATCTTATCTGTACTTGATAGGAATCGTGTCAAGAACTTCGCCTTGAAGGTAATAGATGTCCCAATCGACCACAATGATAATGACAGGTATGAGGAGGTAATAGCGAGGGCCAAGAGAATGATCCTTGATAGGGTCAAAGATCATGTATTGCCACACATAGCCGAGAAGGAAATGACATTTGAGATGTGGGAGGCTCTCAAGAAGCTGTATCAGCATAATTTTGTGCAAAGAAGAATGTTGTTTGAGAATAAGTTGAGGTCATATGAGATGAAGAAGGGAGAACCGGTTGACACCTTCCTCAGAGGACTGAATGAGATCCGAGATCAGTTGACTATTACATGGGCGACACCAGATCAGGAGCTGATGGCGAGGACAACCTTGAATGCTATATCAAAAGACTAGGAGGTATTTATCAAGAGCATACTAGGAAGAGGGACACTTCCACCTCAGGACGAGACGTGGGAAGCTCTTTGGTAGGAAGAGATCAGACAATAGTCGAAGACGGGGAGTAGTAGCAAGGGGATCAAATTCAAGCAGGAGGAGGAAGATGTGGCCTTAGTATCTGAGGGAAAGTAGGAAGATCTCTTCAAGATCAAGTGCATCCACTATGGGGAGCTGGGTCAGTATGTGACCCAGTGTCCAAGGAAGAGGAGTAAGGGAGAGTCTTCTGAGACTAAAGTAGCATGAACATGGGTAGAGAAGAAAGTTTTGATAGACGATGACTATGCCATGAGTGCACACACATAACTTGAGCGGAAGTGGGGAGACATTGAGCTATAGTCAGGTGGACTACAAGCGATGAGGGGCAGGATCCTCGAGGTACCCAGCCTCTTGGATTAGACCTTGCTACGAGAGCCCTGAAGAGGACTAGCGGGACTAGTTAAGTCAGGTAGAGACAGATGCCGATGGAGCAACAAAAAGAGCTACAATACGGGAGTCCTGAGACAACGTGAGGCTAGCAGGCTACAACAGTGCAAGAGGCATAGGAGTGTTACGCCAGTGCAAGGTGGCACAAAGAAGTGTGCAACGGTGCATGATGCACGAAGTTGTTGCAGCAATACAGAGGTTAGAGAGGGAGAACTTGTCAGTGGCAGAGGGAGCTTCAACATCAGTGGGTGTCTCTATCCCAACAGGGAGGTCAGATTGGGAGATCAGTTATTTACTTCTCAGTAACTCAGTTGCAGTGGGACAATGGGTAGCACAATGCAACATGATGAGAGGAGGTGTAGTGCTGGGAGAAAGGACCAACAATAGCACGGATTCAGAGGGAGCTATCGTACAGATGCAAAAATGGCAGTGGCAGAACCATGGGCAACAGTACAGGACGCAACAGTGCAGAGGATGTTGGGCAAGAAAGACTAGCATCAACACAGGTACTGATGCTGGATGACTAGAGTAATACTCAATAAGGAGTATTGCTAGATCATAGTCCATGCTAAGAGGGAGTGTTGATTTGGAATAGCATCAGATGTGCTCTGCCATGAAATTTGGTGGAGAGGTTGGGGCACATAAGATCTCTAATACCCAAAAAGGGTTTGGGCAGATTCTAAACACTCAGGAGACATTAAAATAATTAATATTTTTAATGGAGTCCCTAAGTCTAAACTTAGGGAAAATAAAATATTAATGCGTATTAATATGAAACTGTGTTAGATTGGTCCAAAAGACATGGATCAAGCCAGATCTAATCTTAGCCATTGATTAGGGACTTAATCTCAGTCATTGATATGTCAACATGAAAAGTATAAGAGGAGGCTTGAGGGTCACTTGGAGAATACACCAGAGTGATGAGTTATTCTATTCTCTCGAGCAGCATTTGCTAAGAGAGATAGAATTAGTGATTGAGAGATGCAGTTGAGGGGAATTTGAGTACAGAGAGACAGAGAGGTAGAGATAGTCACGGGAGAGTAGAGCAGTAGCCAAGGAGAGCGTCACAAAGTCAGCTAGGGATCAGGCAGGGCCACATAGAGGCAGTCGGGAGTTGTGGAGAGCCTTAGAGAGGCTAGCGTTGCTGATACATAGGGACAAAGGGCTAACATAGGGCATCCCAGGGCTGACGCAGAACCATCCGGGGAGATGCAGGGCTAATGTGAGGCAGCGAGGGGCTGACGCAGTTCAGAGAGGGGCTGACACTAGGGTTTCTAGGGAAGATTTGTGGTGAGTAGCCCCGAGAAGGATTATCCAAAGTTTAAGCGAAGATATTTGTCAGAAACGGAGAGGTATTACTGCCAAGGAAATGCTCTTTTGGGTAGGCCAGTTTCAGCACCCAGATTGTACTTTGATATTGCTTAATAAGAAAACCCTCAGATAAATGCACTGATTTTCCCACATTAGGTTTTTCCAGGGACATTAGTCAAAAAATAGTGGTGTCATTTCTGTTTCTTTTAGTTTTTTATCTGTATTATGTTGAGCATGCACTAGTGCTTATTTTCAATATTTACATTGTAAATAACTTGTTAAGGAAAATAACAAGTAGGTAGGAATAAATCAGATAAAGTGCATGGAGGGTTTCTAACTAATTAAACTTAGAAACTTCAACACTTGGTCTTGGAGTGGCTTAATTAGGTCAAGGGTCATGATCTTGGTATTCATTAATTGGAATCTCTATAAGAAGAATTTTGTATGGGTTTTCCTCTCCAAGAGGGAGAGGTTTGGCCGTGGCAGAAATCCAACACCATGTGTTCTTCTATCTTTGTTTTGGTAGCTATTTTATGAACTAAGAAGACGCTCTCTAATAATAAGTGAAGACTATGCTAAGAAGAAAAGTTAAAACACCTCACAAATAGTTATTAAGCTACGAGGAATCACATTAATTCTAATTTCCCTAGAGGATTGATGTCTTTGTCTTGGAATGGAATAGTAAGTTAAGGGTCATGGTCTTGGTGTTCGTCAATTGTAGTCTCTATAATAAGAATTATGTGCGGGTTTTCCTCTCCAAGAGGGAGAGGTTTTGGCCTTGGAAGAATGCCAACATCTTGTGTTCTTGCCTCTTTGTTTTTGGTAGCTATTTGATGAAATAAGAAACACACACTCTAATAATATCAAGGAGAAGATTGTGCTAATAAGAAAATAAAAAATTCCTCACAAATAGTTATTAAGTCAAGAAGAATCTCATTAACTACATGTTCCCTAGATTCTTCAACATGAAATCAGAGCTAAGGTGCTAAAGTCTATGGAAGGGTAGAACAAATAATTCAAGGATCAAGTTTGAATCTAAGTGATTCAAAAGATGAGTTTGAAAATATGTATGACGATGCATCTCATCTTCATATCAAGGGACACTCTCAAATATCATAGTCTTGTTGGCAATCACAATTCCGGGTTCATACTACAAAACTCAAATCTATGTCACAAATGGTGAAAGAAACAATGATATTAGAAAACCACATATCAATCATCCTCTATAATCTCGAGTGTGAAATTCTTAGGTGTACTTCATAGTCTCTATGCTTCCAATGATGAATGGCTCGATGTAACAACAAATGATACTTCACAACAATTCTACATGATCTCAGTACACATGGATGTTTTATGTCTTGGGCTCACAGTGATATTCTATACTACTACATGATTTAGGGATGCCACTATTGGAAGAACAATAATAATCTCAAATCTCCTCAATAAGAATTGAAATCGGTAGATTTATAATCTCACTTCATGGTGTCAAGATCATAGAATCTCCTCAATACAAATATCTCACACAATTCAGTTTCTCATACTTACAATATATCTTGGTTTTCCAGCATGCATCCTTGGTGACATCACAAGATGTCAAGTGTTGAATACTACCTCAGTAAAGTCATAGTTTGGAGATAGTGTTTCTGAGAAAAACTAGATAAACATACTTGGGATAAAGAAGTGTTGGCTCCTCTATTCAGGAAAGAAATGCTAAGTCTCAGTGCCATAAAGAGATTATTAGTATCTACACGTTGCTGCTAATACTCCATGATGTGTTTATGTGTCATTAATACAGTACCATATATCAATAATCATAAAGACCGAATAAGGAGTCAAAGTGCCTTAGAGGTTAAGATGATGAAGTAGTTTCTAAAATCATATAACATATAGTCTCAAGCAGGTTTTGTCATGCTTGGTTTTGGATAGTGCAAGGAGTCTTGGTAAGAGGTTTTCAATAATTCTCTAGCAAGAATCTCATTCAAAGAAGCATCAAGGTAAGGATCTCCTCTTCATGTTCCAAGTAAGTATATTTCATGGTTATGATCTATCTTTTATTTAAATGACTTTCCTGTACAAATCAATATGTTGGTCCTTGTATAAGGAGGATATTCTCAGTCTTTACAGATAGGTGAAGTCATTGAAATAGGTCTCCTTTGAATTCATGAGAAGAAACTTTTAAATTCATCTCATGTAGATAATATTGGAGACTTAAAATAAGTTGGAAGAAGAAAAGATGGTCCTTAAAGGACAATATCAAATAGAGGAGAAAAAGAAAATTCATGCTACTAGTTAGGATGGAACGAAATAAATGGATTTGATGATAAGAGGGAGTAGAATTCCTTAAGCTAGCCTCTCTTTATAACGTCTCTTTATGGGCTCCTAGATCGTGCATAGAATGTGACTAAAATATGTTATAGGATGTGGTGTAATATTATGGAAGTATTAGAAACAAGTTCTTATGACATCATCATGAGGGTGACTATAATCATATGGATAAGTAAGGTACCTCTGTCCAAAACATAGGGTTTCTATGAAAGAAGGCAAGTTGTAGGCAACAACTTGGTAGAACTCAAACATTTGAAGAATGCTCATCATGCAACAAGAGGGAAACATCTATTGGATAGGGATCTTTAAGATCCTCAAGATTCTTTGATGGAATCTTCACTAGAATATTCACCAACCCATGGATGAAGCAAGTGTTTCAATAGAAACTCGAACCTGTGGAGTTCGTGAATAATGATATGATGACATAAGAGCAGTTCAAGGGGTTGAAGATATTTCAATCAAGGAAGCTGGTTAAAGAGGCTTGGATAACCTAAAGGTAAAATGAAGCTATTGAAAGAGGCCTGGATAACCTAAAGGTAAAATGAGGTATGTATACTTGTATTCAAGTTTTATAATGTCATGTCGTATGGTTGCATATCAATACTTCTATCTTGAGAAGCATGATTGAAGGAAAATGATCTCCTCCTCTGAAAGGATGCACAAAGACATAAGTCACACCAGATGGAATCAACATAATATGTCCTCATATAAAATATGAGGTGGTTGACTAAAATTACATAGCTCTGATTAGAAAACTCCAAAAAGCAACTTGGAATTGAAAGTTTAAAGAAGGAAGAGATCATGAGATATGCAATCTTTATGAAGGCAATCAACATCCAAAAAGATCAAGAAGACTTGACTACAAAATCTCCCAGAAATATATGAAGGCTCTGATGGAAAAGATGTAGATCCTTGACAATGGATATCTTTGGGAGATTTGTCAACATGAATGCAAGGCGTTGATACCTATAGAAAATGTCATGATGAAGAGCCACCTAGTAAGATATGATTTGATTTAATGATATATTTGATTTATTGAATAATATGTCGATAAGTTCATGCAGGGCTGCTTACAAGTACAACTAGAATTCATGTGATGAACGGAAGAAGTATGATGAGAAAGAAGTAGTCATATGACGAAGGTTCCAGATATGAAGAAGGCCACTTTCCATGAAGAAAGGAATGACATGACGAACTAAGGAGAAAAGTGATCAATGATTGTTTCCCTACAAGAAAGAAGGTCAACTAACTTTCATGACATCAAGGAGAAAAGTTGATCAAGTAGTTGAAGGACCCACGAAGAAGAAGTTGTTGATGTATAGAAGAGTCCCTAGCTAGGAGGGAGATCTGATAGGTCCCTAATCAAGAGGGAGCTTGGATTAGATCACCCCTAATTAAAAAGGAATGACAGTTGTGTTTTTCTATCTCATGTGTCAAGCACTAGACCACGACTAACAACCGTAAGTCTAGGTGATGGCCATGAATGGAAATGCAGACACATGATAGACACAACATTCTTGTCTTCACCTCAGAAGAAAGAATGGAGGATTGGGTAATCATCTGGAATCCAATGCTCTTTGAGGATGTGTAGGGCATCCAAGATAAGAGTAGGAAAGAGGATCGATATTCTATGAGGGCTTGAAACCCAAGATAAGAATAGTCCTAGAAGATCATACTCAGTGAACACCTGGGGGGGTATGTACCTTGAGAGACAATGATAAATGTGTTTATAAATCATTGGTATTGCCAACATTGTGCTCTGATGTTATCAGAGATAGAGTTGTTAGTCAAGGCCTTGCTATAAAAAATGTTGGTTACTATGATACTATAAAATATGGGTTACCAATCTCATTCTTCTTATGATAAATTCTTCAGAATGAGAATGAACAAGTACCATTGTAAATACCTCCCTAGTTAATAGGGAGTGTTGAAGAAAAGTGTAACTAGGTTCGGTATTTGCAAATGTAATTTTGGTCTTTGTACCTATCAAGAAAAAAAATATAATTTTTGTAAATTATTCGAATGAGTTTCTTGCTCATTCCATAGGTCTAGGAAACTCAAAGAATCAAATTCATATTAAAGAGCTTTTCTTGAGCATGAATATGGGTCAACCTACTGTTAAGTGGCCCTCTAAGACAAGCACCATCCTCTAAAGAAGAAGATTGCCAGCAAAATGATGAAGAGATCAGTTAACTTGGCCTCAACGTATATACAAATGACATGGTAGCTCAATAAAAGAGACTCGTAAGTTCACATTGACATGTCGACTTATTATGGAGGCATAACACCTATAAATAGGCAGTTAGAATCACCACAAAAACATAGAATTTCGATAAGTATCTCTACAGCCTCGGTGGTACAGGAACTAAGATTTTGGATGGTTACAGGTCTGTCTAGCTTCAGATGAGTGCTACAGAAATAGTAACATTCATGGCATAAGTATGATGATAAGGGTTCTGGTGTAAGAGGGGAACACTTTGTCTCATCATTCTAGACAGTATCATCTTGGCATAGTGGTGATGACAAGAATATCAAAGATCCCACATCAGTCTACACAGTCTCGACATAATTCGGAAAAGAAGTTCCTATAGTAACACTCTGTGAAGTCATGATCATAAGCATCGATATGATCTGAATGGAGACTCTGTCACAAGGTTATGATCACAACGGAGTAATAATCATGACCTCGGTGGGCCTAGGTGTATACCTTAAGAAGATCTCGGTGGTACAGTTAAAATCTCGTTGAAAGTGCAAAGATGTTGCAGCAGTAGTGAAGATCTTCATGATGACCTCAGTGGTGCAGCAATGATGATAATATCAACATTCACAAAGAATAGGATTAGTGTCTTGGTATTGGAATGGCATAGTAAGTCAAGGGTCATGGTCTTGGTGTTCATCAATTGGAATGTTTATAAGAACAATTATGTGTGGGTTTTCCTCTCCAAGAGGGAGAGGTTTTGGCCCTGGTAAAATGCCAACATCTTGTGTTGTTGTCACTTTCTTTTGGTATCTATTTGATGAAATAAGAAACACACTTTAATAATGTCAAAGAGAAGATTGTGCTAATAAGAAAATTAAAAATGGCTCACAAATAGTTATCGAGTCAAGAAGAATCTCATTGACTACATGTGCCCTAGATTTTTCAACACCTAGCATAATTGGATGCATAATTTTTAGGTGATAACAATGTGGATAAACAATATTTAGCTGACATAAATTGAACAATTAAACACATAATAGAACTAAGGAAGGACAAATTTAGAGATATGAATATATTATCTCTCAAATCTCTATCAGGGCATAATGAACAGAAAAAGCTGAAGGTTTCAATGTGGGATAGAAAGTAAAAACACATTGGTGAAATGATTGCAACTACATTACAACTGTTTTCTACATTGCAATCTTTGATATGACCTAATTAATGTGAATTCCATTTTGATATATGTTAAAGGTGATAACCATGTAGAAAGGACACTACCATCCATAAGATTTCGTGAATAAAATACAGACACTACCATGCATAAGATTTCATGAATACAATATAGACACTATCATGCATAAGATTTCATGAACACAATATTACAAAAATTTAATGCTAGCACAGTGAAAGGGGCACTAGAAACAATCATTTTATACTTGAGAACATTGATCCAATAGATAAGTGTTTCATGGATTCAAATTATAGAGAAATAACATTTGTTGGACAAATACATTAAGCCACTAGAAACAAGCAGTGTATGAATTCATTTCACATAATATAATGTCCACTCAGTAAATATAATTGCTTGAAACAATAACATGTGTGGCATGTATGATATGTAGAATTAAAAATTACATGAATTCATCTAATGGAGTGATGATGTTGGTCTAATAAACATGCCTATTATGAACAAGACTTTCATGAATTTGTAACACAAGAATAACATCTACCAAGTAAATAAGGAAAATAGAAAACAAAATAACTTCTATTTGTTTGTGTAAAATCTGAATCCATCATGCTTAATATCTTTCTCCTCTTTCTATATAGTCTTTATCCCTATGGTGAATGGCTCATGATCTAGTAGGAACACATCCACCTCATTCCTTTCCACCCAATGATGGATGTTAAGGGAGTCACTTCATGAATTACGACAAGTCCGTGAAGTCATTTTCTATCATTTAGGATGTATCTTTTTTATAGGAAAGAATCTCTTCTGAATATGAGAAAATTGTCATGGGTTTTCTTTGCAACACACATTTAAACATGCTGATTGTTTATCTTAGTTGAAGAAACACCAAAAATAATGAGGTATCCAACCCAATTCCATACACATTCCAATGAGTGCATATAATGAAGGCATTGGTGATCTACAAATGTATGATTAACATGAATGTGGCAAAGAAAAACTTTTTTTCGAAATCTATAGATTGGGGTGTAGTCTGTTTAAGACAAAACTACTTATAGAGTGCAATTAACATCTTCTCTTCCTCACTCAATCATAATGTTTTTTTATTTTTCAATGAATATTTGATCCTATGTTTATATTCCTCCAAATTATAAAAGCACAATTCCATAAAAGTTTAAAAGATCTTGTTAAATTTGGGTTTTGCAATAACATATTTTTAAGTAACCTTGGTTTGCAAATCATGATAAGAATCACACCATAACAATTTTGGTTTATAGCATCATCATTCATATTCATGTTTATGTGTATATATATATATTTAATTTCAAAAAAACACAAACAAAAACTAAATAAACACATACCACTATATAACATGGACATAATAATTGTAACATAAATAATATAAAAAATACAATTATAGTTTTTCACTTAACTAAAAAATAAAGCAAATATGACTATGAATTTGAGTTAAAAGAAAATATTTCTTAATTCTTAAAACTTTAACTTTATTAGAACTCAACCATATGTAATATATTTTAAAACTTTCTAATAAAAACTAAATATTTCTAACACATATTTCATTGTAACACTAGCATAATAAGTAAACATATATATTAACATAAACATAATCATCAAACATCTATTCCCAAAGATTATATAACTTCTATAGCAATTAAACTTATATTTCAATATAACATCAACATAATCCAATATTAATAATTAATAAATAATAATAATAATAATATAAACAAAAGTTGTGCCTTACCTAAATCCCTTAGATATATGAAAACATAATAACTCCATTTCATAGTCTGAGTGGCTGAGTTCTCCTCCTTTAGTAATTTCTGGACAAGGATTTGCTCCCCTTCTTGTGAAGTTAAACCCACTTTTAAAATTCGAACATTGGAGCACCTCCGCAGTTCTGGGAGTTGGAAATTTACGGTGGCCTATTAAATATTCCAAAGTCTATCGAGAAACTGGAGTATCGTGAAAAAATTGTGCTGCACCGTCCAATGCCTTGGCCATCTGATGACCTAAAACGTTTGCCCGATGAATTCTGTCTTCTGCTGTCCTTGAAACATTCGGAGTTAAATAGTACTGTAGAGGATTGGAATCGCTACCAGATTCCCTCGGGAACTTGACGAACTTTGAACATATTGACTTTTCCAACTGCTTCAATTTGCAGATACTTCCAGATTCGTTTAGGAATTTAGCAAACCTTCAACACATTAACTTAACTTGCGTTTTTGCTCCAGATTGATGATGCTTCCAGATTCATTTGGGAACCTAACAGACCTCCAACATATTAAACTTACTGTTGCTCCACGTTCCAACATATTAACTTACTATTGCTCCACGTTCCAGATTCTTCCATAATCTTTTGGCAATTTAAAGAACCTTATACATATTAACTTGTCCCATTGCTCCCAATTGCAGACGCTTCCAACTTCCTTTGGTAACTTAAATAATCTTCAATATCTTGACTTGTCCGATTGCTCCAACTTGGAGATGCTTCCAGAGTCCTTTGGGATCATCACTAATCTGCAGCATATTCATATGATCCGATGTTCAAATTTGAAGATGCTTCCAGATTCATTTGGCAACGTAATTAACCTCCAAATTATTAGCCTGTCGGGGTGCTCCAGTTTGAAGAGACTTCCAGATTCGAGACCAACGTATTAATTTCATCATCTGCTTCCATTTGGAGATGCTCCTAGATTCCTTTGGCAACTTAAAGAATCTCGAAAATATTAACTTATCAAATTGCTCCAATTTGTGGTTGCTACCATTTTCCTTCGGAGATCCAAGTAATTTGAGAATTCTGCATTTAAAAAGCAAAGTGATGAAAATGCTACCACCTTCCTTAGGTAATATAAGGAGCTTGGAGGATGTGGAGCTCTACTTTTGCCAGGGATTAAAAGACTTTTCTGATTCATTAGAATGCTGACTCATTTGAGAAAGTTGAAAATAAGAGAGATGAATGATGAATTATCAGGAAAATAAGATTTTAGTGACCTGGTGGAGGTTGGAGCATTGCCAACAACACTAATAAAACTAGAGTTGATATTTCGTGTTGGATTGAGGAATATAAGAAGGCTTTGTGGCCTTGTAAATCTTCAAATGTTGAACATTAGCATGTGCATAGAATTGGAGGAGCTGCCAAGTCTTGAAACATTGATATCTTTGGAGGAGTTGTGTGCTTCTACTTGTCTTGAGCTGAAGAGCATATAGGGTCTGGGCCAGGTGACAAAGCTTAGACTACTAGATGTTACGGAGTGCTCTGAGTTAAATGAATTGCCAGGTATTGAATATTTGAAGTCCTTGGAGAGCCTAGATGCCTCTAAATGTTCCAAACTGCAGTCGGGTGGGGGACTAGTGGAGCAGCTATGCCAAGGATTGAAGGAAGGCTTCATCATGTGAAGAGCAATTATTATAATCAGAGCACTTCACAATCACAATCCTAGCCAGCTGCCACAGTCCTCACTGCAGGCTTCACACATAGCTCTGTTATTAATCAAAATCTATCATAAGATCTATCTCTAGTCCATGCTATCTTAATTGTTTTAAATCTTCTTGCAAGCACCATGACTGTACTCTTACACTTATTGAGCTGTAATGATTTCAAATGCAGTTAATTTTATTTTCAATTTTGACCCCAAGTGTTGGGATATTCATGTGCCATCGCTGTTGTCTAAGATCCTTCACTTTTCACATTCCATGAAGTGAATTAAAATCCACTAGCCACAGTTAATACAAATTATGGTTGTCAGACACTATCGTTTCTAGTTTATTTTTGAAGCAACGATCATCGTATTAGTGGACCCCTTTGGAAGTAATTGTTCATGTCTCCAAAGAGAATACCTCAGAAACTGGGGAAGGGAACACAAAAGGGCGTCAAGGTGGATACACTACAGAGAAGGACGAGCTGCAAATGTTTTTTTTTCAACGTTGAATTGTATTGAAATATTTATAGTTCTGAAAATGAAGATAAGTTGTTTTTTCATGTTTTTATGAGAGGCCTGAGAAACTTTACATAAACAGAAGTGGATATTGTGGATAAAACCTTACTTCTGGTTCTCTTCCAAATGTCACCAGATCCTTCGAAATATAATAAATGAAATTTACATAGAACACTTAGAAAATCATATTCCAAAACATGTTATTTGAGCCCTCCTTACATATAGTGTTATAGCACACTGTGACCCCGTCTATAAATTCTCATCATCTGATTGCAGCATTGACTAATTTAATTGGGAAAATGATTTTGGAAGGTATATTATGTAGATTAGTTGCAAGTTTGTAACCCTTCAAGGAAAATAACACAATTCTTCATCAGGTGATATTCTGGGTTGTATGAAGGAATATATAGTGCACCTCAATGTATCTATTTATACTATAGGTGTCTTGGAGCAACAATATAGGTAAAATGAATTTGGAAATCTAACGAAATTATAAATCTGTTACATAGAAGAGTTGCAACCCTTCAAAGAAATAATAGAATTCTTCATAAGATACTTTGCTGTTGGTTTCACTATTAGAACAGACTTCTTTGCTGTTAGGTTGATTGTACCCTACACCTCAATATATCCACTTACCGTAAGTTGCACCACAATCAAAGAAATAACAGAATTCTTCATAAGCTGCTCTACTGTTGGTTTCAATGATATAACAGAATTCTTCCTAAGCTGCTCTGTTCTTGGCTACAATGATAGAACAGAATTCTTCCTACTGTTGGTTTCATAGATATCACAGAATATAAACTACACCTCATTATATCCACTTACCATAAGTTACACCTCAATCTCTGTCTTGAATGCAGGTTGTAATGCAGAAATCTGTGGACCTTTCAGAAATAGTTCAGGTTCTATCACTTAGTGTAGCATAGCCTAATCGATGCAAGTGTGAACTTATTACCATTCTGGTAAAATGGACGATGCCTCTTGTAAAATGGACGATGCCAAGTGAAGTGAACCTATTACCATTCTCACGAGTCACCGATGCTTCTCTTTCTGGGATTCGTCTCTGGGTTTCCTCTATTTCTGATGGATTTCTCGTCGATGCCTCTGCTTCGTAGCTGTGCTTTCTGCAACTGCCTCTGTCTCTAGGCTCTTGGATGTGATTAGTTGCCACCGCCGCAGCCTGTTGCGGATGGCTTCGGTCGTGGTTTGCCGCCACCTTGCTCTGTTCGATGCCCTCTGCTTTGCTATTTGGGGTATTGGCGTTTGGGTTTGTGCACGTGTGAGTTTAGGGTCGGGTCTTTTGGCCCAACTTATTTTGTATACTTCATGCTTTTTATTAGATACACTGATGTATCTCTGCTCTTTTTTTATTTGTTGAGGTGTAATCTTTTTGTTAGGTGTGTCAATTTCAGTGTGGCCACTTTAGAGATCTGGATTGCATATGGAGTTATATGCAAAAATTAGACGCATGTAAACAATTTTCATCTTAATGAAAACTGCTATCTCCTATCTATTTTTTTTTTGGAAAATTGATCTATATTATGTCACTTTTAAGATAACAATGGACAATTTGGTTTTGAACGAGTGATCATACAACCTGGTTATGAAAAGGCATGGACACCCCATTTAGATACAACTGAAAGGTATTACCATGCGCACACACTATAAATGGAAGTATAAATACTACTCTACTCTACATAGCACTGAAAAACAGAGGGAAGACTGGCTGAGTTGGTGGGCCCTTCTCGACCAGCTTATGCGGCTTGAAATGAAAACTAAGTAACACACAAAATTAAATCACAACTAAATCATAAAAACACGAACAATCGGGTTTGTAATAGTTACCAAGTTCGAGTTCGAATTCGGATTCGAATTCGATACGATACGATAAAATTCGAATAGAAAATTTTTAATTTGAAAAAAATTCGACAGTATACATCTTAAAAATTATCATTTTAAAAAATTTCTTGTTATAACGAGATATTTTCAGCCCATTTTTTCTAAATTAATTTTGAATTTTGAATAAAATCCAATAAACTAGATAATATAATAACCTGACAAATACAATTCAACAAAAAAACATCACTTCCCTTCAATACTTCTTTATTTCTAAATTTAAATCTAAAATATTTTTCTAATTTTAATATTGATTTATCTAAGATCCTTCAATAAATATAAACATTTTTAAAAATATCTGAAATTCCATAAAATAAGTCATTGCAAAATTAACATCTATTACAAATTAACAAACTATTAAGAATTCAGTGTAACAGATTCCTCTTTTTCTTATTTTACTGGCTTTTTAACCCATAAAAATAATAATAAAATTAGAAGTTATAAACTTTCCTATTTCACTCCGATTTTCGAATTTCTCCAGTTTCTTTCTTTCCGCGTCCTACCACTATTTGTTCCACCATTCACAATCTCTAGTAGTGAATGAATAATCTGCTCCGACTACCTAAACAACCAAACACAGATTTTGAAGCGTTTAATTTTTCATTTAACCACAGATTTTGACGCTTTTAATTTTTCATTTAACCACACATTTTGACGCTTTTAATTTTTCATTTAACCATCGTTTAACCGAACCGGATTTCAACAAATAATACGGTATTCGAATCGAGTTGGCGAATTTTCGAACTTTTTAGCCCGATTCGGGCGAATTTGGTAACTATGGTTTGTATTACTTTGTCTCACATGAACATAGAAATGAAGGTGTGATCGAACCACACGTTAGCACTATATCTTAACTATTCCATAGAGCGATCAACCTTTTTATAGAGTTCTAATTTTGTGACTTCTTACATGGAAAATGTAGTGGGTAGGCGGATTCCATGAATTCCCTACCCCGTGTGTGGGAATGAATGACACATAACAAAATGGAAAAGAATGGGCAATTGCCCTTACATATTTAGATTTGAACCCCAACCATGTGAACTAAAATCGCTTCGTTGGCATGCTGATTTGGGAAAATTCGTTAGGTAAGCCTCATACCCTATTGATACATTGTTATTTTTGACTACGTTCACTAATTCTCGCACATCTCTCAAGCCAAGTGAGGTTGATTTGATAAACAGGAGAGTAGCACATCTCTCAAGCCACCTTAGGTTGATTTGATAAACATCGGGGTTTCTTAAAGGTACTAGGAGGAAAACCCATGTAGTTTTTTCTATATAGATCATAGAGGTGGGTCACGAGATGCCTTGGATTATAGGAATGGACTTAAAAACTATTTTTATTAGTGGCAATTAATTTCAATTAAGTTTTTTTTACTCATTAAAACAATGGAATTGATACCAATTAGCAATAGCTTGTCTCGACGCTTTTTTAATGGATGTTTCCCATTGAAGATGCAAAATGAGGTAAATGCACGTAAATGCTTGCATAAGAGTGGGGTTGATAGGGTCAAAATGCATTACTTGTAAGTAAAAACAACATCAATTCAAAGACCTAAAACATTATGCTCAAGATACTAGCCTAGTTTGTGAGATTAGGTTAAGGTTTGTCAAGGAAAGGGTAATAAGGGCTTCCTTGTGTGGGATTCCTATATGTAATTTGGGATGTGGATGCCCCATTAGGATTGCGCAAGGTAGAGTAACATGTGCTCAACATGGGAAGAGGACATGATGCAACAAGAGGGTTTTGATAATGCCTTCTATAATAGGTGTAGGGAGAGGTGGTTTTGTACCCATATTAAGAACTATGGGGGTGTTCCATATGAATTTCCATTTTTTTATTATAAGGAATCTAATTCTTAGGGTGAGCATTGTAGTGGGTGATGAACCCAATAATCCCATCAACAAAGTTTGATGCCCCTTATTTCTATTGGTTGAAAGGTTGAGCATAGGGCACATCAAGGATTACCATATAGATATATCCTAATTGTCATAAATCAATTCAAATTGTTGAGCCTTCAGATGACTCCTTCCTCATTTTGAGGCATGGTGGTCTAACATCCTTTGTTATTATAGGCAAAAGGGGCCTGAGGAAGAAATATAGAAGAAGTTTCATAGGAAATTCTATTTTGTAGGCGTTGTGGCATCTACACCATTGATGGAAATGATTTGTGATGTGGGTGGAAGATGTTTTGCTAAACTTAGGTAATAATTCTAGACTTGTGTCGTGACAAGATGGTAACTAGAAGAATGTGGGAAAAGACCTCACCACAGATTTAAATGTGTATGGATCCGTACCTTCTTAGTAATCCAACATTTCACCGATGAGCTAGTTACAATGTATTGGAAGAGCCTCAATGGAATTGAGTCATTTGTGATATTATTTGATGAATTACATAGATGAAAGGTCATTATGTGGCTATAAGGGTCTTCTCTTACCTCGCTCTCAAACTTTGGTATAAAAATGTAACTTTGTTGATGCTGGGGACTAAGCATTGTTATATGTTATCGAGTCATTTGTTAGCTTCGAAAGATCTAGAAGGTTTAGTGAAGCAACAAGTAATTTTGGGAGTGGGATTTGGGTCTTCCATAGCTTGAGCTTGACAAGTGTGAAGTATAGCATTAACTCGAGGTACAAAAACACACCTAGGATGAATGACCTAACAAGGCTAGAACAAGTAGTGATCTATGAGGCCAAGATCAAGTAGGTGACAGTGCAAGGCCTGAGAATCTTCATACAAATGTTAGGAGGTCTTTAGGGAAATTAGACCGTCATGGTACAAAATGGTCCTCTATGGTTCTCATTGTAGTGGGTGTAATTTGAGAGGGTTCAAATGTGTTAGAACAATTGAATGAGTGCATACAAAAAGCAAGAAAAAAGGTTTCTTTACTTGAATGATGTTTAAATTTTTTTTATTAAACCAATTTTCAATAATGGTGAAAAGTGTGTAAAGACATATGAAATCCTAAATGACCTATCCTCCATTTTCTCAAAGAGTAACTAGGATTTTCCAACTATTATGACAATTGGAGTTGATTCCACTAGAAGAAATTTAGTGAACGTTGAAAGGAGGTTTATAAAGAGGGGTATTAGGGCACATCCAAAAGTTGCTAGTGGCACTTCCAATAGTCATTCAAAATTATTTCCAAGTGTAGTTTCTACCCACAAACACCACCATGGGTGGATTCTCTAATTTTGTCTAGTAAGTTAAATCTATCTAGTGCAAGTGAGAGAATCTCATCTTTGGGAATCAACCACAGGTCTCGAGCCCCTAGCAAGAGTTGGAAGACTCAAGGAGGTCCACAAGAACATGGGCCTAAGCCTAACACTTGTCACAAATTTCTTCTCACCACTAGCTTTATTTACACTCGATAATGGAGGATTTGAAGTTCCTTATAAAAACAATATTTGTATTTTAGATGTAAAATGACTAAGGGGGGTTATTTGGACACCTACCCCCCACAATCTTAACATAAACTATAAAAATTATTTTGTGACCCCACAACAGGGAAAAATTAATGTGTTAAGTTAGAGTGAATTTTATGTGGCATTGAGTTGGGAGGATGCCACAAAGTCATTTACTTAAGGCATCAAGAGATGAAAGGCCTCTTAAGGATCAACCTAACGTTCTAATTCTCCCAAATCACAAAGAGTGCAAGGGGAAGAGCATACTCGTGTAAGGAAGGCTTAAAAGAATTTTAGCGTGTGAATTAATGCGTTTACAAAGTTACAAATGTGTCAATCACAATGTGTTTATCAAATTATCAACATGTGGATATCCTATGATCATTACTTTCTAACCTAATTAAACTAAATGATATTGTACCTCATAGATAGATAGATGTTTGTATTATGAGACATTTACTTTCCCCTCATTAAACTATGTGATTTTTTTAAACTAGTGCCTTTTCCCCAAATCCAACTATACAAATTGGGGCAATAATGTTAATTTTTTTTGTTGAAAATGTATTTTTAAATGCATAAATCGATTCAACACCCTGAAAAACTCCAAGTGCACTTGAACTTTGAAAATTAAACAATTTAAATTCTGATTCTTAAAAATCTCTATTGAATTTGGGCAAAAATAGCAAGAGAAAAAGATCATTTTGTTTATTAATTAAACTATGCTAAAAAAAGATATCAAGCAAACTTACAGTATGGAAATTTTAATTATTTTGAAAATTATATATATATATATATATATATATATATATATATATATATATATATATATATATATATATATATATATAATATATAGATATAGATATATATAGTGCCAAGAGGCACATTCTACAACATAGTATGTGGGTGGAGCATAAGTATGTCACGCCTTCAATAAAATAAAAGATAAAAATTATTTACTTGTAGTCGGTCCAATGAAAATGAAAATAATTATATTGTTAGGTGGACAACCTTCATCTTGGAGATAAGATAAAATCTCCCTAGACTCAATGACTGAATCTAGTAACAAGCAAACAAACCTAGAAATCTTTCTCTACGTTCAACTTTATTGAATCATGAATAATAGTAATGGAGTATAGAAACCATACCTTTTAATTGAAATGTTTGAAAATAACTATATTGTTAGGTGGACAAACCTCGTCTTGCGGACAAGAAAAAACCTCCCTACACTCAATGAATGAATCTAGTAACAAGCAAACAAATGAGTAAATCTTTCTCTAGGTTCATCTTTATTGAATCATAAATCATAGTAAGGGAGTATATAAACTGTTATCACCCAAAAATTCTCAAAACATCATTGTGTCAAATCTTCTTTTGGTCATGATTCCAAGAAGGTCTAAAGTTCATTTTAGTCTTGATAAAAGGGTAAGTGATAGGGTTTGAAGTCTTAAAATGTCATCTTTCATTTCCAAATAAAGTCCTTTAGGTTCACTTCTGGTCAAATAGGTCACATTTTCCATTTAGAAGTCATTCCATTAATTTTAGGGTTAAATTTTTGATCATACAGGAATTCACAGTTTCATAGCGCAACTAGTTCAAAAAAGGTGATTTGCGCTACGAAACTGCTGTGTATGCTCTTTTTTCTATTTTTAGTAGTCAAATTCCAAAGGGGTTCTTGAGCAATTGAAAACTCATTTTTGAAAACTGAAAGATGTTTTTCTTCCTAACATACTTAACTACAAAAACCTCTCTTTGTTTCTTTAAATTCATTATGAGATGGGAGAAATTGATGACCCAACTTGCACTATGAAACTGTTGAAAGTCATTGAGAGGAAAACTCTCTTTTCTCGTCTTAGTAGTTCACTTCATGATTAGTTTTTGGCCAAATGCAAAAGTATTATATAATTCTGAAAGCAGTTTATCTTCATAAGATCTCTAGTTACAATAACCTCTTTCACTTTCCTCAAAAGTGTTACCAGTTGAGAGAAACGAGGCTTTCTTTGAAGCCATATTTTCAGAAATCAGAATTTTCGAGTTTTACACATGTTGTTCAAAGACAGTTTCTAGACAGTTAGGTCATGGATCAGCAGGGTTGGTAACAATGTTGGACACATCATAAAGGTCGAAGACATGGATTAGCAGCTGCCAAAGAATGTATTTAAGTCTTAGATAAGGTTTTTGAAACATGTTTTAGGAGTTTCATTCCTATTTGTATTAAGACTCCTAAAAAGATAGTTAGTGGTTAATTTATAATTATGAGTTTGTTTTATGAGTAGATAGGTGTCAATTTTAGAAATTTAAGTTCTTTTGATGATAGATCATACAATCCAAGGTTGTAAAGACTCTATATGAAGCATGAGGTCAAATTCCTCATGGTTGGCATTTGTATTAGCAAAAGAAGTTGTGTTATGGGAGCAAACTGTGTGTTTTTCAACTTAATATAGAGATCAATTTTACTACTCAAGATTCACAAGGGTTTTATGTGTTATATGTTTCTACGGCCTTTTACAATTACTTATTTGTAGTGGTATGATCATGTGTTACTTATAATTCATTGAAAAATGCTCTAACTCCCTTCACATGCTTGTAGAATGTATTTATTCATTGTGTTATTGTTTCACTTATAAACCTAAACTCCAAGTGCCTTGACTTCCATGTTTAGCTGATTATGATGTTTTGTTGAAGACTACTTTGACTCCATGGCTCAATAGATATTTGCTAATTTGTAATTCAACCAGTTATACATTTTTGTCCATTTTTATGTAAATGCTAGGAAGGGACTCATATATACAAAGGCAGATTAACTTTTCTGAAGCTGAGATTCTTAGTATACTTCAGTGAGTTTTATCTTTTATCTTTAGTATGTTCTACTTCAATAGTATTAATGATTATTACTCAAAATTCATGGAGGAACATGCTCTGACTTCCTTTAAGTGTTAAACTATGGTGAATTGAGTTCTTGGGTCCTATCTTTGGATGTTTTTCTTCAATGTTTTAATACTTATGACTCAAAATTCATGGTTATTCATGCTCTAACTTCCTTGAAGTATTAAACCTTGATGAATCACTTTTAGTACTTTCCTTTTGAATACCTTGATGTATCATTACTCAGAATTCATGCCCACATACTCTGACTTCTATGAACTTCAAGTTATTAAGACTTTCCTGAATGTGTTACTCTTTCATTGAAGTATATACAAGCCTCAGTTTTATAAGAAGAGTTATTTTTTATCTTTATCTCTATCACTCACTCCATAGCCCAATGGTAGCAAGTCTCCATCTTTCAACCTATAAACATATAAAATCATAAACCATAGAGTTAGCCATCTATCTATATCTTTAGTCAATATCATTAACCCTTGAGAGGGCCCTCTCAGGCTGAGGAGGCTAAGCCTCAACCAAAAGATTGGTTTGAAATAGTTACACTGAGATTGACTTGATGTGCAGCCTATCAGGGTCATTTTTTGGTGATAACAGAAACCATACCTTTTAATTGAAAAGTATGTTGAAGATCCTTACTATAACCTTGCAATGGTTAGAATCTAGACCCACAAACACACTAAAACCCAAAAGCTCAAAGGTATATGATATATAAATGATTGAATACAACCTATACTAGTGATCAAGGAGACTAGTACCTAATATCATAACCAATGGAAAATGAAAGTAATCATATAATTTTCAGATCCAACGGACAATATGGTGAGAAATAAATATTCTTTTGTATTATATTTGAATGAAAAGGAGAGATACAACCTAGCCTTGATGTTAGCAATTCTCCTTCCAATAGTCTCCAATCCTCCCTCAAGTGACAAGCTTCTAGCCTGAAATTGACAACATAAGTTTACATCAACAGTCAACCCCTTCCCCGCTAGTTTGTACTCAATTTATAGAATAAGAGGGGAAGGTTAGAGATCCTATTTCTAAGTATGAGATCCACAAAGATGGGGATTAGGGTTCCATAATGAGATGGAATAGATTCATGAAACATGGGATGAGGACCAAATAAGTAGCAGCTCTAATCCTTCTTGGTTGTATAATATTCCACAACAAGGATTCTAGCAATTGCTTTTTATTTTTACCTAGGTTAAAAGGTTGTCACACTTTTTAATGGAAAACAGACTGACAAAATGCACAGGCCACAATCATTAAAACTATGTTTGTGCAAATAGTTGCAAGGAAATGTGTGGCACTGCTTGAAAATAGGTTTTTTAGAAATGCAATCCAGGATTTTTTTGTTTTTAGAATGGTTTTTCTTCCAACTTTGTAGGGGATTGCTTGTAAGAGTTCATGAGATAGTGAGAGATCCAGATTTGGAGTCATTTTCCTAATGGTAACAAAATAACACGTAACATATATAAATAAAATATTAAACATGTCTTGTAGTTTATAGGTGACCACCTCCACCCACATCTCTTCACCCTACACACTGTGTTCCACCATTGTCTCTCTGCACCCTTCTCATTGGATGTTTATTCCCTCGTAGCGATAACCAACTTCATCTATATAATCGAGATCTCGCAGGACCATGAGTAGTTCTAGGAACTAATCCTTGCCATGATGTGGACATTAATCGAGGCACTTAATGTAGGTTTTAACATTGTACATAAATTACGTACAAATGAATTCTTAAAAAAAAAATAAACAATGGAAAGAACATAAAACATAAAACAAATATATGCAGATATTTTCCCTTGGATCCGAAAATCACGACTACCAAATTGATTTTTCATTATATTCCTTTCAATGTTACAATAAATATATATACATGTCAAAGAATTCATAAAACTCCAATCGATTAACCCTGGATTAGAGCATATTCGTAGTTCCCTTGACTAGATCTACAAAATACCATGGGAACGAAAACATCATGCCCAAAACCATGTGAAAAATCCATGCACAAAACCCTGGATAGGTCTGCCCAACTATTTTTGGGTCCGCAAAAAACAATTCATGGGGTGTTACGCTTGCCAAAACAAATAAGGGGCATTTCTAACCCCCGTTGTGACCCCCTTGCTCGTGCAACTAGTCATGGAAAGAATATAACACACACCTACCACTCAATAGGAAGGTGGAGGCCACAACCCAAGAGGCTCTCTAAATGTTTATCAAGTTGGCAGGGACTAAGCCATGGTTCCTATGCTTATAGATCATTAATGTGATTATAAGCATGCTACAAATCATCAAGGTAGAGATATTGGAAGAGGGAATTAAACATAACCATGTAATTATACACATGTAAATTGGATTCAATTTGATTCGAAACATAAATTTTTGCATAACTAAATTGAGAACCTCTTAGTATGTTGTATAAATTATTAGTTTCAAAAACAAACTGAGAATAACCTAGACCCCAATGAAAAACTTCAATTTTTGTCATCAAAGATTCCAAGAGTTGAGAAAGATTCAACTCATGACTTAATGCTACCAGTGGTAAGAAAAACAAATTGAAATAAAAAATAATTAGTTGGTAAAACTATCTTAAAACCAATAAAAAAATCATAACAAAATCAATTGAATATGGTTATGGGAAAAATGACAAAATAGAACAATAAGCTGAGTATATCTATCTTAAAATGAAAGAAACAATTCTGCATACAATAAAATCCATTGAATATGGAAATAAATAACAATACTAGAATTTCAAGACAAACATACAAAACCGCTTGGACTCACAATAAAAAAACTAACTTATTTTTGGAGTGTTATGTGTGTATTTACTATAGTATAGTAGACTCTACATGATTCACTAGCAGTCGCATACAATTGTAAGTATAATATGAGATTTGATATTATATTTAATATTAATATTCAAGAAAAAAAATTGTCGATCAAAACACTTGATTTATATTATCATGAGGAAATAAAGTACATTCATATTTTCATAAGCTTATCCTACCTCATTCTGACCATATTCATTAGCAAGGAGAGCTTGGAATTTGAAGCATAAGATTTAACAATTGACACTTTATTCCGAGAGGGCTACAAAGACATACTAGCAAAAAACTGACAAAATAAGAAAATAACCTATCAAAGGCATATCAAGGTGGCAGACGTGGATGGCGCATGGTTGCAACTACTAGCTGACCCTGTTTCCCATGCATATCGTAGTAAATGTGCTCTACACATGCTTTATCTCTTGCAAGCATTCATTTGTTCGTTGTTGGCTTATGCAAAAATTCTCCAATTGTTCCAGAATTTTTGATTGAGAGAATTATATGTCATTCCAATAAGCCGCAATTTCATTTTCATCATCATATCTATGATTGAGGATGATATCTAGATTGGCCTGGATCCCTAGTAATTAAGAAATAATTGATTTTAGGGAGGGAGCTTAAAAAACACAACCAGGAAGAGCGAGGTTCTATGCTAGCTCCTCTTCTTTATTCAGATTGGCTTAGCGTTTCTCACTGGAGGATGAGGTGCTACCCACAAGGGTGACTGGATTGACATGGTGTCCAACCCCTTTGCGGGGTCTTCCTCACTGACGTGGCATACATGCATGTGAAGGGATTTTCTCAAACAGAACAAGACCCCTCACCAACTAACCTACAAAATATCCACTACACAACAATTTCCAAATATCCCACCATAAGACAACAAAACAACATGGATTTGATTCTATTAAACCAATGCACTAGGTCCATAATCCCCCAAGCTCCTCGACACTACAAAGATAAACCATAACTGAGAATGGAAGCAGACCCCAAGGCTTAACATAGTAAATCCCACAGAACAACACTCAGAACCTCCTAGATGACCAAAGTCTAACCAACTTAAATTTCAAGACCTCATGAAACATGAAGACAATCTCACGGTTCCTCCCAAGTACTCGCCTAAACTTTAACCCAAGACAAACTCGGGCCTTAGACAGAAAGGGGAGGTACAATTGACCACAATTCAACAAATGAAAGCCCATATTATTCTCACAGGGACTTGAGAGACCTGGCTAAGAACGATAGTAGACTCGCACCTCCAAAACCCCATATAAACATTGAACCAAGTCCTAGCCCTGTGGCCTTTGAGAACAGCTAAATTGAATCATAAATTCCAACCTTTCATAAGGGAAATAGCCCCAAAAATACCAACAAAAAGAGAATTAAATACAACCAACAAATACTAGCATGAGAGGAATCACATTATAGAAAATTGCAAACCTAGGTGACACCACTAGCACTGAATGAAGGTAGTCATCAGATGGAGGAGCAGTGACCCAAAAGAGATCCAACCACCCAAAAAAGTAAAATCTCCAAACGCAGATGCTCTCAAGTCCCAAACAAAGTCCTAAAAACAATGCTACACATAGGGGTCGACTTCAGCATTTATCACTATCATGCCCTTTTGGCTTTTGATGCAGGAGCATTCAGCCCAAGGAAAATCATTGTAAATAGTAGACATCGGGGGTCATGCATTTTAGGAAATAGTTTTCCTAAGTTCGAAGTCAATGTAATATTTAGGCCTTTAAGTGTGATTTAATTAGATAATGGGAGAATATGTAAATTCTCTCAAAATAAATAAATGAGAACATGAGTGGTAGAAGTCAAATCCAACTCTTAAACAATTCTATGATTTTAGGAAAAAGAGAGAGCTTTTAGGGATAAAATGGGAAGCTGATGAGAAGGCTTTTCTGTTTTAAAATAGAGGAAACGATGGAATGGATAAAGTCTCAAGGAGACTTATTTGCCACATATGTATGCATGCAGAGAGCTTTAGGACTTTTGTTAGAGGAGTGATCAAATCCTTCAGTGATCCAACCCAATGTATTCTCATAAATAAGTGAACCTGCACATTCAATTAGAAGAGGCCACCAATAGTAGAATAAGGCCTGCGTGTGTGTGTGTGTGTGAGACCAAAGAGTCTTGAATGTAATCGTTGTTTTTACATTAATATATGCAGAGTTATTTCCTGATTGTGTCAGAATATTGAAGTATTCCATGTATGAGTTTACTGTGAATTCATAGGATCTGTAATAGGTTGTAGGCAGAATTTTGAAGGACATAGAGGGATGGAGTGATTTAGAGGAATCACAATGGATTTCGAATCCAAGTGAAGAGACAGAGGAAGCTATGGAGGAATGGTGTAGTGAGGATGCACTTAAGAGTTAAGCTCAGAAGGAAGATTGAGCTGTGAATGAGCAAAAGGCCGAAACCTTTAAAGAAGCAAAGCACAATGAGAAATTGAAGAAAATGCGAAGAATTTCCAAGTAAAAGAAATAAACGGAGAAGTGCAAGTGACACTCAGTAGCCGTTAGATATTATAGATCAATGACTGTGATTTAATCGCATCGGCAGAAGACCCTTTTAAAGTGATCGGAATAAGCCTTGGAGAATTGCAAAGAGTGAGCAACGATTAATCGCAGGCCGTTAGATCATGGCTAGATCAACGGTCACGATTAAATCACATATCGGTGATCGTCGGTGACAGGGGTCAACAATTATGAGTGTTGCAATATTGAAAATAGCGATAATCGACGATTGGCATTGGTAATATATTGGCATTGGCAAAGATCGGGGTTACAAGCAAACAAACTTGGAAGGAGCGGACCCGACGGTATATAGATTCAGATCTAAATATATTTAGAGTCCGGAATACATGTGTGAAGTGGAATTTTAATGAAATTCCTTTGTAATTGTGATAAAATGTTGTGAGCCTTTCAAGGCTTAAACAATTCGATAGTCATATTAAATTTAGTTTTGGTGGGGGAGTGGTGGGGTGCCTACTCTTTACCTTAGCACAAGGGGAAAACATGTCCCTTGGAATTGAAACTGGTGGACCTCATAACAAATCATGGTACCAACCGCAAACGTACGAATCCAAACAATAATATTAATATTCCAATGTTAAAATCACAACCAAGTCAAACATCAAATTAGGTATGATAACCCTTTGTTTGTGCAGTTGTCTATAATGAGACTTTTTGGAAGCTTTTCCGGTGGGTTTTTCCGGTCAAAATCCGGCTGCAATTTATTGGAATCCCAAGTTTGATAGCTAGTTTCTGCACAATCAAGTCGCCCTAGGGGTTTTTCAGGGTGCTGAATCCAAATATGCAGTTAAAAACCCATTTTAACTGCAACAAATCAAGATTTAACCTCAATTTCTTTCGCCGGATTACGTCACCAGAATCTCCAAAAAGTCTCATTATAGACAACTCCTTTGTTTGTTAAACAAGGGACCCACTTGAGTACTAAAGTTATGTGTATACCTTAAACCCCTCTACATAGAACAAAGTGCCTCATTAAGATAATTAAATATGGAGCATGGACTTTTTTGTCGGAATATGGAAATACAATTTCGATGGAGATTGTTATTTCTCGTTGTCTAAAATGCACTTTGAATGTATCAATGATTCAGCCCCTCAAAAAAACGGTAAATTACTCAAACTTTACCAGATTTTTAACGCATAACTAAAAAAAATAATACATTTATAATTAAAAATACTAATTAAAAAATTAATATATAAATTCAAATCCAGCCCCAAATAAAAAAGACTTAATAATTTTAAATTATAAAATATAAATTAGTGTGAAAATCTAAATTCACTTATAATATAATTAAATTTGTTAAATTCTTTTAATTAAATTTAACTTGGAAAATTAAAAAAATAAGTGATATTCTCTTTACTCAAATTTAATCCTTGACCTATTGAATTTAAATTCTTAATGTTCAAAACAACTAAAATTTTAATTTCAAGCATAGTTGGGAATATTTTCTAACGAAAGACTCCTCTCATCTAAAAATATGATTTAATGCTTTTGTTAACCAGCTTTTTAAGATAGTGGTATTAACCATTGCTGTCTTTTAAAGAAAGTGCTATGTTCTACCATTTTATTATTTCTATGCAATTTTTTTTTCTTATGCTTATCCATATTTAAAGATCTTGTGACGCAGTTCATGAATAATCATGAGAATCTATTTAAATTTCGAATTGTGTTTTTCGAAAAATATTTATATTTTAATTTCACAAATTTTAAATAGTTTAACCATACTTGTACATACCGCAGATGATTTAGCATATAAATCTATGCTAACCATAGAAGCATTGTTGGCTTCTGTTGATGGTTATTTTTTCTTACCAGATTGAGCAGTGGTGCTGTAGCTTCTGAGTACAAGGTACATAGCCTTTCAGTAATGTTTTCAAGCAGATGGTTTGTAACTTAACGATTGCTATATAAGTCTATACTCGTTATACAAGCATTGTCCGGTTATATTGTCAGTTATCGAATCGTTTTTGGGTTATTTTATCAGGTTAAAAATGGGTAACTTTTCTGATAAGGCGGCAATGATCCCGTGACTTCTGAGTATAAGGTACGAAGTCGTTCTGTAAAAACTTCAATATTATTTTTTCACGTTTTTATCCTTTATGTATCGGGTTTGATATAGCTCATGCGTGCTTCATCTAAACAGAATGGGAGTTCATTTTTTCTATTTTTAATACTGAAACACCTATTAGTTTATTTGTTTATACTTAGTTTCCCTGTTTTGCATTTCATGTATTGAGTAAATTTTCTTTAATGTAGACCTGGGTTTATTTTTTTGATATTGAAACTCTTTGTGGGTTCCTTTGTTTGCATGAGAGAGTTTCTTTATTTTTCGTTTTGTTTGTTTATCAACACGCTAAGTTTATTTGGGCAAAGTCTGGGAGACCTTAGTTCAAATCTCAAATCTCATTGAGTATACTGCCTGTTGTGGTGGATGCTTGAAAATGAGATTCCCCACCCAGCCTTGGAGGCACGAGAGTCTAGCTTTGCTAAAACCATAGGATCTTAGTATATCAACTTGTAGGATATTGGATATACTCTTGGTGTTATAGTGGCAGCTAAGAAGATTGATCCTGGGTCTCCAATAAATTAAGATTGACAGTTAATGATTCACCATATAGTAAAAAAAACCAAGAATGAAAGGAGACCAAATCTCTTCTAATACAAATTTGCTAAATTCAAGCCTCACCCTGTTTTATCTGAAAGGCTAACTAATGTTCATGTTCACATAACTGAAGTTCGAGACAACGTTGTATGACTATTCATAGATCAGCTTTTCCATATATTTGGCACTAATGTGAGTGGATTTTGGTAGGAGAGTGGACTTTGGTAAGAGTGTTTAGGTTTTCACATTTTACCTGAAATTTCTATAGTAACCATGTCTAAAACTTTTAGATTTTTACTTATACTTGAATTAACACTTTTCCCTTGGAAATCACCTCCAACAACCAGGCCTAAAACTTTTAGATTCTTAGGGATTCTTAGCAATGTGAAGGCTTTTTTCCCTTTCCTCTCGATATATGTTGCTAGGTTTTCAAATTTTATCCGAAATAATTATCTCCCTCAAACTACCATGCCTAAAATTCTTAGATTCTTAGTTATCCTTGAATTATCTTTGAAATGCAATTGTCAGGTTTTTCTCCCTTTCCTTTCCATATATTTAGCATGCATTGTGAGTGGCCTCTGTGGAAAAATATTATTTTTAAGATAATTCGTGTTAACAATGTTTTTTTGTTTGGTTCATGTAAACATTGTTCAATATTTTTGTTAATAAAATAAAATACATGTTATCATATTTCTAATTGTAAAAAACCTATGGTATATCAATTTTTTTCAAATTTTTGTTTGTACTTTAAAGATCATTAACTTATGTTTCGAATTAAGAATAGTTAAATTTTTTTGTCAGGCCTGGAACACAAAGTGTGGGGGCTTCCGCTGGTGAAGACAAAGTACAATTCCTTTTTTAAATGTTTCAAACAAATTTTATATAGCTTCACAATAGCTATACATAGATATTCTAACTTACCATGCAGGTGACTTAACATATAAAGCTATATTAATTTAACCATTATTGTACTTTGATGTCAGGTTAAATATGGTAAAAAAGTCTTTTTACTCGTAAATATTGTACATGATTTAGCATACAAATTTGTACTCATTATATAAACATTGTATGTTTTCAGGTTAGAGCTGGTTAGCTTTTCTTATCAGGTTAAGCACTATTATTGTGACTTCAGAGTGCAAGGTACACAGCTTTCTTGAAAAAAAAATCAATGGGATTTTTTAACTTTTTCTTCTATATGATTTTTAAACTTCCTGGCTCCTTGATATTTATGTAATTTTTCATTTCCAGGCTCCTTATTTGTTTAAAATGAGTTAGTTGCCCTATTTTATAGATAGCTTTCGGTACTTGCATTAATGATGAATGGAAGGGAATCTGGTTGTATCAAAATTCCTTAACTCAATATGTCTGAAGCTATAGCTCTGCTTAAATATATAGTATTATTTTCCCATATATGTAAATTTATTCTTATTCCATGGATCTCTGAGAAAAGTGACTAGGTTTGAACATTTTATTTGAAATAATTATCTTCATCTTCCTCGACATACCATGCCTCGAATTCTTAAATTTTAGTCTAAGATGCTCGAAATTGACACTGGGATGAATAGTTAGGCTTTTTCTTCTAAATGCATATAAGCCTCCCTCTTCTAAACACATATGTATGCATTTTGTGTTTGTTCACCTCTTTTAAATATTCTTTTGTGAAGTGTCTCGGTATTTTCGATCATCCCACCTGATTTCTGTCAATAGGGCAGACAGGCTCCTCTCAAACGCATTTTTGAAGTCTTCTTCACGCACTGTTCTCCTAGAACTGGCATTCTGCCATTCCCTCCCTATTTCTTGTTGAGTGGTGTCACTTCCCATTTTCCCAATAAAGCTGATAGCCAATGCCTTCAGCACTTTTAATTGCTACGATGTTTAAATCACCTTTAGCCTTTAGATATGGTAGAGCTTATATGGTCGAGCGTATTATAACGCACAGGTAAACCTAGTAACAGTATATTAGATGTTTTAATAGGTGCTAGTAACAGTATATTGAAACTCTTACGTGTATCAACAGTAGCATTGGTTATCTTCCTTCACATTACATATATCAATGGTCATATGTTGAGCAATAAAGTTTGGCTAGTATATGTACGAAACCCCTGGCATAAACAATGAAATCAACCGGGCTTTGCATTAAAATGACAACTTTATCAATTATCCACTACCTAAGAGGTCTGAATCTGTGCAAGAACAAAGACATTCATGATTCAACCAAACTCCCTCATGTGTTTAAGATTTAAAGCAATATAAAAGTTATGTTCCCTGAAGAATAAATTCAGAGGTTAAGACTGCGTCAGCCTGAGTTGTCTGGTTATTATTGTTTTTCTTTCAATGAATGATTAAAATTCTAGGTCTAGATTTTTATTCGATCCAAAATTAAAATATTATTTCCTTATTGTTATAATTTGCTTTTGTTATTATTGTTACCATATCTACAGTGATTGCGGCGCTGGATTTTACTTTGAAGATGGTATCGATTAGAAAAGGACGGAAGGGATTAAAATTCAAAGATGTAGCAGCGTTCTATGATGTTCCTCCTAACGAGATGGAACAGTCTGCCCCTTCAGGCAGCGTCACTGCACCGGCAGATATTCGGTCTGCTCCTTCGGTCAACGTGACTATTGGAATTTAATTCCAAATGCAAACAATTAATACAGAACCGAAATCTGAGCTTCAGGAGCCATTTCAGATTGTTCCGTGCCGCAAAAGTCCACTGATATTTTGAGCATTAAATTCAGAATTAAATCCCCCATAGACAACCGACTTGTTTTTGCTGAAAAGGCATCACTGTCTTCTGCAATAAATACGCAGATAGAGATCAGCAGATATTTTGTTTAATTTATTGTTTAACTCAGATCTTTATTTTTCCTATAAATGTAAACGCACAGTAGTTCTGTTTATGAATCAGGGAGTGCAAAAGATTTCTGAACAGTAGTTCTGTTTTCTGTCTGAGTTTTAGAACAGTAGTTCTGGTTTTATACTTTGAGCGTAGGTTAGAAGAACAGAGTGTGTCTCTTCTGTAATTGCACAGCAGTGCTGAACCTGCGATTTTCTGAGATAGAAAATCGATTTCTGGAACTGAAGTGTTCCTCTTTTGTAACAGCTAAGTTTTCTGTATCAGTTTTGTTTACAGTTTATAAATTCAAGCTTACTGTTTTTGCTGATGTTCAGTTGTTGTTACACCAAGTGTTAAAACCACTTTGATTTTACTCTGTAAATTTATAAGTAATTTTGACGCCCATAAAGTGACTTGCATCAAAATCCTGTTGCCGAAACATCGTAAGTCAAAAAATAGTTTTGCGTCAAAAATTGCGTTGCTGCAACACTACGAGCAGCAAATCGCGTTGCTGCAACACCACGAGCAGCGTTGCTGCAACACGAGTTACAGCAACACAGTTTTCTGTTTTTCTGTTTTTGTGCTGAAACAGAGCAGTTTTGAATTGTCTGTTTGTTTAGGAATTTAGCAGAAAATTCCATCATATCAGAGAGTTGACCTGGGATGTTTTGTGTTATGGAATTCACCATTAAAATTCCAACA
>APFE031759108.1:137272-148263 GCA_000404065.3 Pinus taeda | reverse complement strand
TGATCCTAATTGGTCAGCTTATCATATTGAAAGATCTACCGAATCTGACCCAAGAGAGCCTTCTCATACCTCGTAGGGCTAGCTACGAGGTGAAAGGGTTTGATGTAGCCTTGAGAGTTTGTCTATCTCAGCCTAGGTGAATTCCAAGCGCTAACAGTGGGCACTTGTCAGATAGGGATGACACAATTAGAGATGGAAATTTCTTGGACACGCCGAATAAGAAAGGTGACGGACACAAGTCTATTATGGTTTTGGTTCTAACAAATATCATGGTCATCATTGTTATCATCCTTACATGATCCAAACTTAAACAGGAACATGAGATGTAACACTAAGAGTTTGTGGGCCCTGTTGGGGTTAGTTGGGCAGCCAACATCTCGAGGTCATAACTTGGTCATATTATCTCCATTTGGCGCGTACAATACCTTATTGGAAAGGTCTCGCTGAGTACTATAGGTTGCACTGCAAGTCCTTACCAAAGAACCATGGGCCTGCCACGGACCCCAAAAAAACGTCGTTTAGGGGGTTAAAACTGCTTCGGAAGTTCAAGACCCGAAAAAACTGCTAAGATTTGTAAATGCTGAAATGAACAAGGAAACATATGAAACTGACTAGGCGGTCTAGGTGGAATAGGAAGGTGGCCACCAATATCCACCTGGATCATTCCTACCCCCATAGGATGTGTAGAACCTCCATGAGGTGAGGAAATTTTTGTCGAACATGGTCCATGGTGAACCACTTACCCTAGGGAAGGAGTTGGCATGATTTGACAACTCGATATAATTGTATCCTTTGTTGGAGGGTGTTCTTGATCTGTGTGTCCATGATCTGATCAGTTGTGGCCTATTCCATGCAGTCTGGGTTGAGCATTATTGGTGTGAGTTGTTCTACAATGTCATATGTGTCCAACAATTGTGAAAATTATGGGCGAAGACGATCTACATTGAACACTGGGTGCAGATAAAGGAACAACAGGATGCTGAGCTCGAAGGCATTATCATCGACAACCTTGGTGATGGTGTGTGGCCCATATCAGAGCAGGTGAAGCTTGCGGTGGGGTCCAACAAGGCACTCCTTTTGCAAATGTAGCCAAATTTTGTCGCCCACCTGGAACTTGTGTGGCACTCGATGTTGATCATGGTGTTGCTTGTACTTAATATTGGCTCTGTCCAATATATCATGGACCTATTGGCTGATGTATTGAATGCA
This sequence comes from Pinus taeda, assembly GCA_000404065.3. Lineage (NCBI taxonomy): Eukaryota > Viridiplantae > Streptophyta > Pinopsida > Pinales > Pinaceae > Pinus > Pinus taeda. Next base: position 147,054 of record APFE031759108.1, on the reverse strand, counting down.
CTCAATGAAGTTGTTATCCCTTTTAGCTTCGGACTGAGCGTGAGCCAAATCTACCTGAGTGGATGCAAATGGTATGGCCACATCAATGGGGCATAATGGTTGAAATCCCTACCCCACCTGAAAGGGGTTGTGGCCTGTTGAGTTGTGGAGAGCTTTGTTGTAATTGCGTTGGCATAAGGGAGACTTTAATTCCATGTGCGTGGATGCTTCGAGTTGTACATGCGCAAAATGTGTGCAATCATCTTGTTGACAACCATTGTTTAGCCATCAGTTTGGGGATGGAAAGCGATGGAGTTAGTAAGGTTTGTATCCATCATCAACTAGAGACTTGACAAAAATGCACTCAGGAATTTGTTGCCCTGATCTAAGACAATGGATTGTGGGACCCCAAAGTGTACCCACACTCACTCAAAGAAGAGCTTAGCAGTGGCCTCTGATGTGATACTCTTCTTGCAGGCTGCCATGATGGTTGTCTTAGAGAATCTGTCGATAACCACAAAAACACAATCGTTGTCATGCTTACTAAAAGGAAGCCCTGACATGTAATCCATGGAGACAAATTCCCAAGGCTGGCAAGGAGTAGATAGAGGAGTATATAGGCCTTGCTTATTGATAATTGGTTTAGAAATGGCGCAGGCAGTGTAGGATCTAATGTACTTCCCAAGATCCTGACGAAGTTTCGGCTAATAAAAATACTTCTGCAATATTGCCACTATTTCCTCTACTCAGAAATGTCCAGTGACCTGACTGTAGTGCGCCTCCCAAATCATCTTGGCACGCTCACTTGAAGGAACACAAATGTGTCCCAGGTGGCACAATAGTGCATCCTAAAGGTGAAAATTTGGAACTTGCTTCCCTTCCGGGAGTGTCTGGCATATGTTTTCGAATTTTGGATCACTCTTGTAAAGATGCGGCCACCCTGATGTCTCTTGCCCACAGGAGTCAAGCACAGTGATCAGTGCCATGACTGGTGGTCGGCTGAGGCAATCACCAACATTATTGGTGCTGCCCTTCTTGTACTTAATATTCAAATGGAACTGTTGCAAATAGGTGGACTATTTCTGATAGAGATCGTTCTGCAAATTCCCTTGTGTCTATATGAACTATAAAGGTCGGTGGTCTGTGTGGATGATTGTTTCCTTCCCTAAAATTTAATGCTTCCATTGACAACAATCTTGCACAATGAAATACATTTCTTTGTCGTAAGTGGGGTACTTTCGGACTATGTCTGAAAGTGTCTCACCGTGGTAAGCCATTGGATGCCCATGTTGAGTAAGAGTCGCACCAATAGCATAGTCAGAGGCATCTGTCTCAATCTCAAATGGTTGTTGCAGGTTTGATAATGTGAGCATTGGTGCAGAACAGAGGCCATTCTTCGACTCGGAGAACATTTTTTTTTGGGTTTTCGACCAAAAAAAACTTTGCTTTCGCTCTACCCTTGGTAACTTGACTTAAAGGCCAAGTGATATGAGAGAACCCCAACACAAACCTATGGTAGAAATTGGCAAGACCCAAAAAGTTGCATAGCTTTGTTAGAGTGGTTGGTGTTGGCCAATCCCAAATGACTTGTATCTTGGATGCGTCCACATGTACAACCTGCTCATGAATGATGTATCCCAGATATTGAACCTGGGTCAGGCCAAAGGTGCATTTCTCCAAGTTCGCACACATCTTATGTTGTCACAGGGTTTGAAGGCCCTGTCGAATATGGTGAAGGTGTTCTTCCCAACTCTAGTTGAAGATCAAGATGTCATCTAAATACACCACCACGAATGCACTGGTGAAGGGTTGCAATATGTTGTCCATCAGTTTCATGAAGGTTGCACAGGCGTTCGTTAATCCAAACAACATGACCAACCATTTGAAAAGGCCCTCCTTGGATTTGAAGGCAGTCTTCCACACATTGAAGGGTTCGATAGGAACCTGGTGATAACCTGAATTAAATTCAATCTTGCTGAAATATTTGCCCCCTTTGAGCTAGTCCAGAAGGTCATCAATCTGTGGGATTGGGTACCTATTCCGGATAGTTATCTTTTTTAGTGCCCGATGGTCAATACAGAGCCTCCTGGTCCCATCCTTATTCTATACCAATACAATCGAGCTCCCACAAGGTGATGAGCTTGGCCTGATGTGCCCTTTCTACAATTGTTCTTGAATCTGCCTCTTGATCTCATCATTCTCCATAATAGAGTGTCAAAAGATCAGTCTGTTGGGCAGCATAGTGCCTGGGGTCAGATTAATGAAGTGCTTGATCTGACAGTGCAGAGGTACCCCTGTGGGTGAGGCGTAAATATCGTTGTACTCCTCCATGACCTTGTCCATCTTTTATTGTTGTGCAGAGATTACGTTCCTCAAAGCCGTGGTCATAACCTTATTCTTTCCCTGGGGGTGAATCATAAGGAAAACAAATTCCCTAGTCTTAGAAATTATCTTACTGCATTGCTTTACAATGATCAAAGAGATGGCAATAGGACCTGGGGCTACTGTTAGCTCTGTTATGCAGCGCTGACTACCTAAGGTCAAGAGGAAGCACAGTCTGATTGGTTGTGCTCAAAGAGGGCTTACATGGTCATTTTTCCCTTCCCCTCCTACTTGCTTACTCTTCACCACCTCTGTTTCCCTATTTGGCTCCTAAACCTGACAAAGTAACCCTCTTTGACCTTAGCCCTAAGCACAAAGTCAAAATAACCATAAAACCATATCCATATGCCCTCATGCGCTCATAAAACCCTCATTGCATCCCCACCGTTGATCTTCCTTGTCGATTCAACGGCTCCCGTTGCACCCGATAAAGGCGACCCACTCTACCACTCTCCACCGTCAGATCATCTTCACTGAGATCTAACGGTCTTCACTTTCATCGCGCTGGCAAATTAATCGAGCGATAGCGCGATGAGAGTGGTTTTTCTCTCTCATCCACTGCAATGTGTCGATCATTGAATGGAATCGCTCAGCCCCGGGCTTTTACCACTTAACGTCCAAACGCGGTGCGATGAAAACCATTACCACCCGACTAAACCGTCCTCGCTTGTGAATTCCCATGCAACTCTATCGCCTGATGACTATTTGATCAGCCCGCTAAAGATCCAACGGTCTGAATGCATCCCGCTCCCATCTCATCCGATAGCCTCCACCGAGCCATCTCCGTTGTCCATTTGCCCGATCCGACGGTCATCCTTCTCTCTCCTCCCAACTGACCGTGTACCCATGCATTCCACGTCCTCTAACCATCCTATTTCTTGAAGAAGGAGATGACCAGCTCTGCCATCATCAGTCACAATCAGACCCCCAACAACCATATTTAACAGTAAGCATGGCCGAAAGGAGAAAAGGACAAGCACAACTCTGTAATTGAATTTATCAGTCATGGACTCCACCAATACGAGCACTCCAACAGCCTAAAAGGACTGCACAACACCTAAATAGATCGGATTCACCCACTGAAGCAAGCAAACACGTTCAGAGACTCCATCAGGCAGTTAAATGCAGTTGGTGGTCAATTATGACCCCTCCATACCTGAATGGTCAAGTGCCCTAGTATTATAAACTTATAAATGTCCAGAAGTAAGGGGTAATCAAGGTTGGCATTTGATGTAAGGTTCAACTTCTGGAGACTGTAGATGTTTTGTCACTTGCAGTGTCTCATCTTCATTTTCAGCTAATACAAGCTTCTTTTGTTGTTAATTGCTCACTGTCCATTTTCCTCTGCTCCAAGCTTGTGCCTGATATGTTGTGTTCTGGATCTTTTAATGTTTAGCACCAGATAATTGTCATCTTATCTCCGTGTTAAAATGTTGAATGCATCACTTAATAGGTTGCTCAGGTTTCTTTCTATCTAATGCAGGAGAGTTGTCATCATGTCTTTGCATTAATAGATTAGATTTACAGGTTTCTTTACTAGTTGCACCCGGCCATCACATGGTCTTGTGTATCTGCTGGTGTGGTTATTATTCTCCATATTCACCTTATATCTAAAACTATGAACATTGGTGGTCTAAAGCCTTGTAGTCTGAGGGTGTTTGTGCATGTCTGGAGTGAGACAAAATAGAAGTGGTTATCTGGATTGAACCAAACCATCATTCCTTCCATTAAACCTGCAACAATAGTTGAACTTATATGTTACCAGGCATCTCCGAGCTAAAACCTAGGAGAGTTTCTTGGAATCCTAACATAATTGGCGTCGTTGCTGGGGAGAGGAGATTGAAGCTCAGCTTCCTTGGGAGAATGACACAGATCCAACTTTGATGATAGAAAAAGTATGGACATATCTTTGGTTGTAATCATCTATCTGGCGACTCTACTTGAGGCTGAACCTCGTGGCAACTCCACATCACATTTTTGGCTCAGTTTGTGAGACACACTTGGAGAAATCCTCAGAAATCACCAGCTGACCCAGTGCCTAACCCTGAGAAGATTGTCAAGCAAAGCAAGATCTCACGAAAATGAGCATCGGGATCAGGTAATCTTAAACAACCTTATGTATATATGCAAGAAAGGCTTGTAACTGAGCATTCACCGTTGAAAATATAGAGCCTAGTGTTATCAGTGAAGAAATACTCTCAAAGATTCATAAAGCTCTTTGTTTAATAAGTTCCCCTTTCGATCTCAATCCAAAGGAAACCTCCCTTCCAGTACATAATATTCCTTTAGCCCTGTCAATCATTTCTCAACTCCCTACCTTTCAAACTACTAGTATCCTTCCCTCTACCCCAGTCATGGCAGGCCCACAAGCACCTACCAAAATGGAAAGATTCATAGCTGCTAGGTATGGACCCCTGGTCCTGCCTGTTCCTTTGAATGCCATGCTTGTAGGAGAATATCAAAAATAAATGCCTAAGTTCACTGGTATAGAGGGAGTAACAGCTGAAGAACACCTTGAGTCTTTTTATAGTTATGTTGATAACCTAGATATCAGTGAAGATGATGTGTGGATGTGAGTATTTGTCCAAAGCCTTGATGGAGAGGCTAGAAAGTGGTTCAGAGCGCTAACCTCTAGGTCTATAGCCAACATTAAAGCATTAGATTATGTGTTTTTAAAGCATTGGGGAGATAAGAAAGGCCTGTTATACTACCATACCGAGTTTGGCAACCTCAAAAGGGAAAATGGGGAGCCATTGTTTGATTTTAATAAAAGATTCAATCATATGTATAGCAAGATACCAGCTGAAGTGAAGCCTACCCCCACCTCTGCCAAACTCACCTATGCCAATGCCTTTGATTCTGATTTATGCCTGCTATTAAGAGAAAGAAGATGTGCTTCTCTAGCTGAAATGTAAGATGCAGCCTTGGAGGTGGAATCCAATATCATGGTTGCAGAAAAACTCAAAGGACATGCTGATAGAAGGAGGCAGAGAGGTGAGTCCTCTTCTTCTTCTTCTTCATCTTCAAAACCCAAAATAGACAAAATAACTAAAATGATAGTCATTGGCTGCTGAAATATCCAAGCTGAAGGTTGAGCAGAGCATTGGGAAAGCAAGGCTTCCTAATACATTTTCTCCTAGAAATCCAAATCCATATAGAAGAGCAAATGAGCAGTTGCAGATTTTGCAAAGAAAGAAAGATGCCAATGAAGACCAAAGGGTGAAGACCCCATTTCAAAATGCAGTCATGGAAGAAGAGTAGTTTGAGGAAGATGATGAGATCCATGGTATGGAAGACAAGGGTAGTGCCCCTTTTTTAACCAAAGCTGCCTACGAGGAGTCATTACTTAGGGACCAGACCAGTCAAGAGTGGGACAGAGAAGCTATTCTACAGACTTAAGACTAGCAAATATATAACTTGAGATTAAGAACGAGTAATGTCAAAGAGAATCCTGCCCTAAGAGTTGATGTCCCTGCAGAACAACGCGCTAATAAGCTAAAGCAACCTGTAGTTGATCCCATCATCCTCAAAGTTCCAGCCATAGAGGTAAGAGGCGTTGAAAATTCTCCTTCTTCTTTCAATTTTCAATCAGAAATTCAGGAGCCAAGAATACCCATGCCTCTGATTGAACCAATGAAGAATGAGTCCCTCAAGAAATCTATCCTTGAAGATATTGAGCCTAAAACCATCCAAGCTTCCAATGACTATGTGAATTTGCAAACTGATCAACCAGCTGTTACTCTCAGCCCAATGATCAAAAAATGTGAAGTCAGCTCCCCATCATCTTATGTTACTCTACCTGTTCAAGATAAAATCCCTCATAATTGCCCCCTAGGCACTGGAGCCAGCCATAATTCAATGCCCAAGGCTGACATAGATAAGTTCAGTCTTGACATTATGAAGCCTACCCAATTGGCCTCCACACAGCCTAAAAAGGGAGTTTGCCAAATCTCACAAATTTGGGACACCTTCTTTAATGGGGCTTGTTCTAAGCAAGCTACAGGAGTAGGTGAAGTCTTTGTGTCCCCCACACAAGAATACATTGATTCACCATTTATATTAATTGTTCAGGCCACAAATGACGCAGCCGAGTACACAGCAGCCCTTATTATTCAGCAAGTGTACAAAAGCTTCCACGAAAAACATCCAAGGATGAGAGCATACAAAGAGGGGGTGAAATATAAACCATCTCTACCTGACAAGGTGAAATGCCCTAAACTTTTTGAGTTGGTGATCAAATCAACAGGCTTTTGCAAGTCTTTGATAAATTGGCTGACATGCACATTGACCAAGAGAAAGAAACCTTTCATTCTCAGTATGGTGACTACTTTCTCCAATGGGATGCACTGAAGGAAAGGCAGGGAGATCCTGGTAAATTCGATGCTCTATGGACAGGATCATTCGTCATCGCTCAGGTCCAGGGGAACAATACTTTCAAGCTACAAAGTATAGAAGGAGAAACAGTTTTTGATGGCCCAGCTAATGGGCGGTTTTTGAAGATTTATGTGGTTTAAGGCTTTTAGGCCTCAGCATTGTAAATATGTTCTTTTAAAGTTTTAGAGTAGGCTTAATTAGACTCCATGCCCAATGGAACACTAGGAAATATTATTGATCTTGTTTTTGTGTGAAAGGCAGTGGTCTACGGTTCTTGAAACCTCACGGGGAGGATTTCATCCCTAGAAGGAGCTAGTGTTAGCTCTTATATGCAACGCTGACTACCTAAGGTCACGAGGAAGCATGGTCTGTTTGGTTGTGCTCAAAGAGGGCTTACATTGGTCATTTTTCCCTTCCCCTCCTACCCGCTTACTCTTCACCACCTCCGTTTCCCTATTTGGCTCCTAAACCCGACAAAGTAACCCCCTTTGACCTTAGCCCTAAGCGCAAAGTCAAAATAACCATAAAACCATACCCTTATGCCCTCGTGCACTCATAAAACCCTCATTGCAACCCCTCTATTGATCTTCCCCGCCAATCCAATGACTTCCGTCGCACCGATAAAGGTGACCCGCTCTACCACTCTCCACAGTCAAATTATCTACGTTGAGATCTAACGGTCTTCGCTTTCATCGCACTAGCAAATTAATCGAGCGATAACACGCGATGAGAGTAGTTTTTCTCTCTCATCCGCTGCTACGTGTCGATTATTGAATGGAATCACTCGGCCCTAGGTTTCCACTTAACGCCTGAAAGCGGTGCGATGAAAACCATTACCGCCCGACTAAACTGTCCTCGCCCGTTAATGCCCATGCAACTCCGTCGCTCGATGACCGTCCAATCAGCCCACTGAAGATCCAACGGCCCAAACTCACCCCGCTCCCATCTTGTCTGATAGCCTCCACCGAGCCATCTCAGCTATCCATTTTCTCGATCCGACAGTCATCCCTCTCTCTCCTCCCAACTGACCGTGTACCCATGCATTCCACGTCCTCTGACCATCCTATTGCCTAAAGAAGGAGATGACCAGCTCCGCCATCATCAGTCACAATCAGACTCCCAACAACCATATTTAACAGTAAGCACGGCCGAAAGGAGAAAAGGACAAGCACAACTTTGTAACTAAATGTATCAGTCATGGACTCCACTGGTACGAGTGCTCCAACAGCCTAAAAGGACAGCACAACACCTAAACAGATCGGATTCACCCATTGAAGCAAGCAAACACATTCAGAGACTCCATCAGGCGGTTAAATGTAGTTGGTGGTCAATTATGACCCCTCCATACCTGAACGGCCGAGTGCCCTAGTTTATAAACTTATAAATATCCAGAAGTAAGAGGTAATCAAGGTTGGCATTTGATGTAAGGTTCAACTTCTGGAGACTGTAGATATTTTGTCACTTGCAGCGTCTCATCTTCATTTTCAACTAATACAAGCTTCTTTTGTTGTTAATTTCTCATTGTCCATTTTCCTCTGCTCCAAGCTTGTGCCTGATATGTTGTGTTCTGGCTCTTTTAATGTTTAGCACCAAATAACTATCATCTTATCTCCGTGTTAAAATGTTGAATGCATCACTGAATAAGTCGCTCAGGTTTCTTTCCATCTAATGCAGGAGAGCTATCATCCTGTCTTTGTATTAATATATTAGATTTACAGGTTTATTTACTAGTTACAGCCGGCCATCACATGTTCTTGTATATCTACTGGTGTGGTTAGTATTCTCCATATTCACCTTATATCTAAAATTGTGAGCATTGGTGGTCTAAAGCCTTGTAGTCTGAGGGTGTTCATGCATGTCTGGAGTGAGACAAAGTAGAAGTGGTTATCTGGCTTGAACCAAACCATCATTCCTTCCATTAAACCTACAACAATAGTTGAACTTATATGTTACCAGGCATCTCTAAGCTACAACCTAGGAGAGTTTCTTGGAATCCTAACAACTACCTCCAATATCCTATACAAATTATTTGCCAAAGTAATAATCACAGAGCGAGGTCTAGACTCACATACATCATGTCGCTTCCACAAGTATAGTTCTACTAACAATACATCACAAACTTCAAGAGGAGCAACATCACACAGTACCTCATCTGTGAAGGGCTTGATTTTGTAGGGAAGGCGACACTACTAGCTGATGTGAAGATCTCGTCCTTGGTGAAGCCACCCAATGGTGTACGACTGTTGATGTGATGTAGTCTTTAGGCCCAGTAGTTTCATGACCTCTATTGAAACGAGGTTCTTTTGGCTCCCGCTATCGATAATGAACTACAGCGGAGAACCCTTTACCCACATCTGTGAGTGGAAGAGGTGTTCCCCCTCCACTGGATCTTCAAGCACAATCTTCTGGATCTTGGTGGGGGCCACGGTGGCACTAGGATCTACATCAATGATCTGCTTCCCTTTTTCAATTCCCTTATCGAGTTTTGATTCAAAGTCGGAACCTGCGTCTGATTTGGAAGCCTTCAGCTTGGCCACCAGTGACTGCCTGGCACGACACTCACTTGTATTGTGAGTGGAGCTCTTATGGAACTCACACCATTTTCCTGTGTCCTTCTTTGTCTTCATGGTGTTGTTCTTTGCTTGCAGCTTCAGCAAGATGTCCTGGGCAGCCCCGCCTTGGCTTGGTCATTTGTTCTTTGGTTTGGGGGCGCCTTTTCCTTGCTTTGGATTTGCAGATCCAAAGTCATGCTTCTTCTGTTTAAACTTCTGCTCAATCTTGACAGCATACCAATACGTCGTGTCAAGTGAGGAAATGTCCAGGAACTCCATATCGTCTTGGATGTACTTGTGTAGACAGTTGCGGTACTTGAGCACCAAATGCTACTCAGTATCCTTGATGCCCAACTTCGCGCGAAGGGTATGGAAAATATTTGTGAACTCTGGCACATCTTGGTCCCTTCCCTGTCGTAGCATGGTCCACTTTATGTATTTGTCTTCATAGCTCCTGACAGGGTAATATTGTTCCTTGATGGTGTCTCAGAAAGA